>JARQOC010000003.1:671786518-672090887 GCA_033576535.1 Allobates femoralis
GCAGGCGCTAATAATAAAAAAATACATCTAGTTTGAAAGAATTATATATTTTTTTACTTTCTTGTAGCAGATTATTTAAAATGTTTTCACCATATAAGTTGTTACTTTTCAGCAGCTCATAAACTACTTAGGCTGCTTTCACATCAGCGGTGGTTTGCAATTCGCGGCAGATCCGGTAAATCTGGCACTTGTGGCCGCCCAAAAAATACGCTTTTTTTTGCGGTGCTGCAATGCTGGATCTGGCAAAACCGCACTTGCCGCACTTGACCGCAAGCCCCATACAGAATGAATGGGGCTTGCCTGATTGTTGCCACAAGTCGGCCTTTATGCGGCAGATCCTGCAGTTGTGGCAGCTGCGCAGCCCATAGCTCTACTGTAAATGCCAACAGTACCTCGGACAGCGCACATACTATACGTAATGTACGTATAGTATGCGCTCAGCTGTCAGAAGAGCAGGCGACTTCATTCATAAAATTGTGCAGAGCCGCCAGGAGCGGCTAACTGTACAGGAGGTTTTAACATATGACATGCCCACCTGAGTGGGCAGCATGTCTCTAGGGGGGGTGGGCACCTCCTAGAGACATGTTTCACACAATTATTAATATTTTATCATTTTTTACAGAGTTAACAGTCTGTCGCGCCATACAATTTATTTAGATTACAGAGCATGCGTACAGAAAACCGGATCAGGATTGTAAAATAAAAATGCAGGTGTGAGCCCTAGTCTTTAGACCTAAATAAATATGGGAATGGTTGATATCAACTTCCTGTTTGTGGAACATTGGTATATGGGAGGAGGAAAACTTTTCCAGATGGGTGGTGACTATGGTGGCCATTTTGAAGTCAGCCATTTTGGATCCAACTTTATTTTTTTCAATGGTAAGAGGGTCATGTGACACATCAAACTAATTGAAAATTTCATAAGAAGAACAATGGTGTGCTTGGTGTTAATGTAACTTTATTCTTTCATGAGTTATTTACAAGTTTTTGACCACTTATGAAATGTGTTCAAAGTGCTGCCCATTGTGTTGGATTGACAATGCAACCCTCTTCCACCACTCTTCACACACTGATAGCAACACTGCAAAAGAAATGCTAGCACAGGCTTCCAGTATCCGTTGTTTCAGATGCTGCACATCTCGTATCTTCACAGCATAGACATTTGCCTTCAGATGACCCCAAAGATAAAAGTCTAAGGGGGTTACATCAGGAGACCTTGGTGGCTATTCATCTGGTCCACGATGACCAATCTACTTTTCAGGAAACTGTTCATGTAGGAATTCTTGGACCTGACACCCGTAATGTGGTGGTGCACCTGATTCAACCAGAGCTAGGGTGGGTGAGGGACTCGGACACCGGGGTACTGTGTGGGAAGTCACGGATGGTCGGGACCCCGGTGCCATGCCCTGGCGATCAATTATACCAGATGTTGATGGTAAACGGTGGGGGTTAAAGGGGTTATTTACAGGGGAACGTGACGCCACCTGTAGAGTCCGGTAAGATGGTACCAGCACTGCCAGCCGGCCGCTGAGGTGATGGATGAGGCAGCTAAGTGTGGTGCAGCTCCCCACAGGTGGAGCTTTACCTCAGGGCAGCTTTTGTGGTGAGACGGTGAGGAAGGACAATGATGGTAATGGTGGTGCTGATGATGTTAAGCCCTCCGGGCTGCGGCAGGAAGAATAACAGAAACAGTTCCAGTTTAACTCTGCTTTACTTGGTACCGACTGATGACATAACAAAACACGGTACAGTTTGGTTTTCAGGGTGTTGCTGCCAACTTAGGGTTTCTCTTATGGAGTCTCTAGATGTCCTCTCTTTATCTTTCAGGGTTTTCTACTCTCTTTCTCTGTCTTTCTATCTTTCCTACCTTTGTAGAGCTCACCTGCCAGTCCCCTGATCTCCTTCTATGAGGCACGGTTATCCTTTCCCGGATTTAAGAGGAGTCTGAACTTCTCCCCCGACGTCGGTTATCAGGCCGTTACTTCACTGGTTATGGATCTATTGTGGTCCTGAGGATGAGGTGCCTTTGTGGGGCTGTCAGCAACCTGGTTCTGTTGGGCCTGCAGCTCGTCGGCTTTTCAGTCAGGGATAAACGCCTGGCTGCCTCGGTTGTCCGTGTCTCCGGTGTCCCCTCAACATGACCAGCTGGCTCCAACCAGCCCTGGCCCGTTGCCTTCTGTCTTTGGGCCCCCACATAGAGTGGGGTACCCTCCACTCAGCTGGGCTGCCAGGCCTGACCACTCTGTCTGCCTTCCCAGCACCGACTGAGGTAAAACTGTCAACTGTCACTCTACTCTATCCTAAGCTCCGCCCCCACACCTGTGGAACCTACTATATTAACAGTTCCCCTACTCTAAGTGGTGCGGTCCTAAGTGAGTGTAAAAATAGACTCCATAAGATTTAAATCCAAACCTAGCAACTTACAATAATATTACATATAAATATCAAATGCAATACCACTCTGTAGCGTATACCCGCAGGGGCGCCACACACCATCTTGTTGGAAAAACTCAGGGAACATGCCGTCTTCAGGTCATAAAGAGGGTAACACATCATCATGTAGCAATTTCAGATATCCAGTGGCATTGAGGTTTCCATTGATGAAGAATGGCCCACTATCTTTGTACCCCTTAAACCACACCATACCATCAATTTTTGTGTTCCAACATTCTTGGAGGGATCTATCCACTGTGGGTTAGTGTCAGACCAATAGCGGTAGTTTTGTTTGTTAACTTCACCATTCACAAAAACGTTTGCCTCATCATTCATCTGAAGGCATTTTTTTATGCTGTGAAGATACGAGATGTGCAGCATCTGAAACAACGGATACTGGAAGCCTGTTCTAGCATTTCTTCTCTGGTGTTGCTATCAGTGTGTCAAAAGTGTGAGAAGAGGGATGCATTGACAATCCAACACAATGGGCAGCACTTTGAACACATTTTATATATGGTCATAAACTTGTAAATAACTCATGAAAGAATAAAATTACGTTAAACCAAGCACACCATTGCTTTTCTTATGAAATTCTCAATATGTTTGATGTGTCGCATGACTCTCTTCCCATTAAAAAAAATAAAGTTGGAAAGTTGGAGGAAAAAGTTGGAAAATAAAAGTTAATAAAAGATAATAAAATAAAAAAGATTATAAAAATAAAAGAAAATAAAGTTGGAAAAAATGGCCGACTTTAAAATGGCCACCATGGTCACCATTAGGGATGGGCGAATCTACTCGTTACTACTCGGTACTCGCCGAGTAGTAAGGGATTCGCCCGACTCGTTACTCTGCGAGTAATCGCAGGGATTACTCGCACAGTTACGAGTCCGCCCCCCCTCACCCCCCCCCCCCCGGTCCTAAGTTAGGACTGGGCTGGGGGGAGCGAGCGGGGAGCGAAGGAAGGGAGGGGGGAGAAATGCTCCTTACCTCTCTTCCGGCTGTCTGCTCTGTGCTGGGCTCCGGGTCCTGCGGGCTGCGGCAGCTCCGGGGTCCTAGAGCCCGCCTGCTCTCCCTGTGTACATGTCTGTGCACAGAGATGTAGCAGTGCTGAGATTGTTCTCAAGCCTGCTATCCCTGTGTACAGACATGTATATCTATGCACAGGGATGTAGCAGAGTGGACATCGTGTTTTGGACTACGTCGGACGGAAGAGGATTTTTTTAATTAAAGATGGAGTCCCTAATGGCTTATTTCTAATAAAAAATTTTTTCTCTGTGTTGTGTTTTTTTTTAAAACAATTTAATAGAAATTCATGGCGGTCATGTCTAATATTGGCGTGACCGCCCCAATTTCGGGCTTAGGGCTAGCTGATAATAAAAAGCTGGCCCTAACCCCTTTATTACCCAGTGAGCCACCGCACCAGGGCCACTGGAAGAGCGGGGTTCAGCGCCAGAGGATGGTGCTTCAATGAACGCGCCATCTTCTGGGGCGGCTGCGGGCTGCAATTTGCAGCGGGGGGAGCCCAGAAAGCTTGGGCCTCCCTGCACTGCATATTCTAGCCCCCAGCTGCCTAGCTGTACCTGGCTGGACATAGAAATTGCGCGGAGCCCCACGCATTTTTTTTTATTATTTCATGAAATAATAAAAAAAGGGGGCTCACCTGTATTCTTGAGTCCGGCCAGGTGCAAATAGGCACCTGGGGGTTGGGGCAGCCCGTCACTGCTTGCTGGATCCGGCTGGTTACAGAAATACAGCGAAGCCCACGTAATTTTTTTTTCTGAAAAATCCATAAAACAATATAAACAAAAGGGACTGCATCTTTATTAACCCCTGGACCATGGTTGAGGGGTTAATAAAGATGCAGTCCCTTTTTTAGGATTGTTTTATTGATTTTTAAGAAAAAAAAAATGACGTGGGCTTCGCCGTATTTCTGGAACCAGCCGGATCCAGCAGGCAGCGACGGGCTGCCCCCAACCCCCAGGTGCCTATTTGTACCTGGCCGGACACAAGAATATAGGCGAGCCCACGTTCAATCTTTTTTTTTTTACTATTCTTTAAAAGCCAGCGGCTTTTTGCTGCTGGCTTTAAAAGAATAACATGGGGAATGGCAGGTTTTTCTTCTGCTGCCAGACCCCTTATAGGGTCCGGCAGCAGAGGAATCGCTGCAATACTCGTTCCCCATTCATTTACATTGTACTCGCTAGACTCGCAACGAGTAGCGAGTCCTGGACTCAGACTCGTTAGAGTCTAGTGAGTCGAGTAATTTAGGATTCGCCCATCTCTAGTCACCACCCATCTGGAAAGGTTTTCCCCCTCCCATATACTAATGTGCTTCAAACAAAGTTGATATCACAAACCATTCCCATTTTATTTAGGTGCATCCATATAAATGGCCAACCCTGTAGTGTTGACTACCAATGATGGCAGCGATAAAGAGCGTAGGAAAGTGCCAGTATCTGAACTGCTCTATTATTTTTAATCATTTTCAGCAGGTTTAATAAGGGCATGCAGCTATGAATGTTCCAGATACATGGCTTATACCCTTATTCTTGAGCAAGTCGTGGTTACTGACCCAGTGATTCCATGATAGTGAAAGAGTTAAACCATTATGATGGTGTTCCTCCTTGTTCTTACTGGACACAAGGTTTGACAGCTAAGCTCCGTGATATGTGTTTCTTCTCAGAGAGACATAAATTAAATTAAATGAAAAGTCAACCCTTCCACTTTCCCTTTGAAATATTAAGATGCCTTATCAAATAAACTGTCTGATATGGAATTTATGCCAACTCAAAGCAATTGCTCACAGTGGAGAAAGAAAGTATTGCTATTGTGGCAAATCAATATAATAAAATCAAAAATATTAATCATATATAACATTTCACATCACATGCCCAACATAAAGGCACCTGGACTGGGCAGGAGAGAAAAGAAAGAGCAAAGATAGCACTAGGAGGGAGACACCCAAGTTCCCTCTGATGTAACGGTGGAACAGTCTACTTTCTTTCCGGACCAGTGACCAAATGCATAAGATAACTAAAACTAACAAGATACCTTTTGTTTTTGTTTGCTTATTTTTTGTATTTTTTCTTTACCTTGATTGGGCAGGACAGTGACAAAGCTGTTTAGGAATGCAGAAACTGTAGTAACACTAAGACACAGGTGTGTTGAACCTCATATACTCAGGTGGGCAGGTACTCATTCTTTGTAGATAGCAATACGGAAAGGGAAGGGGAATTGTGCTGCTCACCATCCGCCCTCATTCGTTGCTGGAGACAGCTGGCTGGCAACCACCGGCAGTGGCGCACCCAAGGGGGGAACCTTCGTGTCTGTACCCCCCCTTTGGACGGCCCTGAGAAAATGAGAAGCCGTTTTCGTGCAGTATTAAGCATTAATTAGGTATTCAAATTTACAAAAATCGCTTGGCTTTTAGGGGGGCTTCGCTCCCCCAAACCTCCCACCGGGGGCTTTGCCCCTCAAACCCCGCTGGGGGGTGACACCACCCTTTCAGGGCCGGTGTGTGTTTCTTGGACCCCTACCTTGGGGAATTTCTGGGTGCGCCACTGACCACCGGATAGGCGTCACTTAATAGAAAGGAATTCTCCTGCAGCACTCTTTCCAATAAAATTAAAATCATTTATTTAATCAAGAAAACATCACAACCTTAGGACCACAAGGAGCTCCGCCTTACGCGTTGCGGTTTCCTTTAGTCCAGGGGTCTCAAACACACAGCCCGGGGGCTGCAAGCGGCCCATGAGGCTAGTTGATGCGGCCTGCAGACACACCAGTGTCCTGTCATCTAGCTGGCGCCGGCCGCACTCTTCTGCATTGCAGATGCCGCTTTTGATTGCTTCTCCCTGGCAGCGTCTACATGCAGAAGACCAGGGAGAAGCAATCGAAGGTGGAGTCTAATGAGAGCTCAGCAGGACTTGAGGTCAGCTGCACTGCCAGCAGGTGCATCAGCCGGGGGAACAGATGATAATGATTGTGGCTATATGTGTGTGAGTGTGTATGATGATGATGATGATTGTGGCTGTGTGTGTGGATGATGATGATAATTGTGGCTATATGTGTGTGAGTGGATGGATGATGACGATGATGATGATGATTGTGGCTTTATGTGTGTGGGTGGATGATGATGATGATGATAGTGGTAGCTGTGTGTGGGTGATGATGATGATGGCTGTGTGTGGATGATGATGATGGTGGCTGTGTGTGGATGATGATGATGTTGATGGCTGTGTGTGTGTATGATGATGATGATGATCGTGTGTGGATGATGGTTATGTTTGTGTGTATGATGATGATGATGATGATGGTGTTGGTGGCTGTGTATGTATGACCATGATGGTGGCTGCCAGACA
The DNA here is from genome assembly GCA_033576535.1 of Allobates femoralis. Taxonomy (NCBI): domain Eukaryota; kingdom Metazoa; phylum Chordata; class Amphibia; order Anura; family Aromobatidae; genus Allobates; species Allobates femoralis. The sequence continues at coordinate 671,793,313 of JARQOC010000003.1, forward strand.
GGAAAATATCACTATCAGTCTCAGCCTGCTTGTCGCTCTGTACAGATGCTTGCCTGTCAGACCAATGAAGCAGAGCTGACATTGCTCTGTCTTGGACTACATCGGAGGGAAGTTTTTTCACTAATAAAAATAGAGTCCCCAAATGTGTTTTTTGCTTTATTTCTAATAAATGTTGTCTCTGTGTTGTTTATTTTTAATGTTTACTAGAAATTCATGGTGGCCATGTCTCCTTTAGTGCGACGCCATGAATATCAGGCTTATAACTAGCTGACAATACAAAGCTGGTATTAACCCCATTATTACCCAACATGACACCCCCACCAGGGCCGCTGGAAGAGCTGGGTAAGGTGTCTGGAAATGGCGCTACAATGAATGTGCCATTTCCAGGGGTGGCTGCAGGCTGCGGTTTTCAGTGTGGGCGGCCCAAAACGCTTGAGCCTTACCACGCTGAGAATCACTGTCCCCAGCTGTCTGGTTTTACTTGGCTGGCAATCAAAATATGGCAGGAGCCCAGACATTTTTTTTTATTATTATTTATTTAAATTTAAAAAATATATATTCCCCATGTTTTGATCTCAAGGTAAAACCAGACAGCTGGGGGCTGGGATTTTCAGCATAGTAAGGTTCAAGCATTTTTGGTCACCCCATGCTGAAGCCCAAAGCTGCCTCTGAAAATGGTGCATTCATTGTAGTGCCATTTCCAGCCTCTTTACCAAGGTCTTCCAGCGGCCCTGGTGGGGGGTGGCACGCTGGGCGATATTAGCGTTAACACCAACTTTGTATTCTCAGTTGGTACTAAGCCCAAAATTCATGGAGTCATGCCAAATTAGACCTGGCCACCATGAATTTCTAGTAAACATTAAAAAATATTTTTTTATTACAAATAAAACAAAAAACACATCTAGGGACTCCATCTTTATTAGAAAAAAAAGCTTTCAGTCTGACGTAGTCCACAGGCAGAGCAATGTGAGCTCTGCTTTATCGCTCTGAACAGACAAGTGGCTGTCCAGAGCGACAAGCAGGCTGACACTGACAGTGACAGTCAGAAGTATAGCTGAGCCATGAATTCGGGTGGCCCCTGACTTTACCACAAACACTGCCGAGAATTGTATTGTGTTAAATTTGAAAGGAATGCAGCCCTCCACCTAAAACTTTTTTTTAAGTGCGGTCCACCTACCCTGCCGAGTTTTAGACCCCTGCTTTAGTCAAAGCTACAATATAAGTGATTAAAAACACACAAAACATAGTTAGCCAGAATCCAACATCACATTTGATTACATATCAGTCTTTAATTACAATTGTAAAGCTACTCATTCCTCAGGAAAAAGACAAACATAAACCATTTCAGCCCTTTTCTTTCCCAAGTTCAAGGTATCTTGAACTTGGGAAAGAAAAAGTGCTGAACAATGTGTCAAGTGTCACACTGCAGTGATCTGACATTTGATAGGCCATCAATATCAAAGTAGTGGTGAGGGGACGACTCCAAGAATAACATTTCTCAAGGTCTAGGACATCCTACAGATTCAATTGTGATGTTGATGTACCTATAATCGGTGTTTCAATTTTGACATGGGTAAGGATGAGCACTTCCACAGGGCTGTGGTTACATCTTTGACATCATTTTACTATCCAGCAATACCTTTCAGCAACATTACAGCTACGTTAGCTCTTCTGTGGAATCCGACCGCATTTGCTAGCCTTCACATTATATGTCCATTAATAGGCTTTACATGCACATCACCCTGTTACTGGTTCATTGGTTGTCCATCCTTTGATCACTTTTTGTAGGTACCAGCCTCTGCATACTGGATCCCTTTGTATTGGAGATACTCAGACTCCAGTAATCTTGACATCACAATTTGGTCCTTATAAAAATTATTGCTCAGATCCGTTAAATGCTTGTTTTTCCTGTTTTCAACCCACCAACATCATGGACCAACTAGTCACCTATTTACATATATATTAAAGCTGTTTTCTCACTAAAAGTTAGTTTTAAAGTTGATTTTAATCAACAGTTTTTGGAATGATAATAATATTTTCCACAATTGGATGTGTCTAAAAAATGTTCCTGTGCTGAGATAGGCTAGGGTCACATTTCCGTTTTGTTTGCAAAATCCTGATCCGGTTTTGAACTTTAAAAAAGCTCAAAACCGGACCAGGAAACGCTCCTGATAGGAGCCTATGCAAAACACCGGATGGCTTCACAAGCCATCCGGTGGCCGGATCCGGCACTGCTGCCTGCGTTTAAAATCATGCAGGCAGCAGTTTTCGCAGCGTTTGCCGGGACCGCACTGCGGTCACCGGATGGCTCAGGATGTGTAATCCCTGAGCCATCCGGTAACTGCATAGGTTGCGGTTCCCGGCTCAGCAAACCTAGTAAAGAGTTAAATTGAATACTAAAGTACTGTTTGAGGTCTGTAGGGGGCTTAGACCCCCCTACAGACCGGCCGCCCACTTTGGTGGCCTCCTAATACAATATCCCCGCTGGCACGGGCTTCTCCGAGCCCGTGCAAGTCCCCACACCCCCAGCCCCCCGAATTACTATACAGGGGTGCCTGCACCCCTCTTGTATCCTTATTCCTGTATGGGGGGGAAAATGATATATTACAGTCTTGGTGAAAGTACATATTTACGTGTCTTCTGCTCCAATGTGGTGACGAATCCATGGGCGGGGCTGTTTGCGGCAGCCTCCGCCCCATCATTTCTTATGGCCGCCCCCTCTGTGCCTCAGCCATTGATGTGAGGCCGGCCGCGTCATGAAAGGGGCGGGGCGCACGGTGTGACGTGTTCGGCCCGCCCCTTTCATGATGCGAACGGCCTCACATCAATGGCTGAGGCACAGAGGGGGCGGCCATAAGAAATGATGGGGCGGAGGCTGCCGCAAACAGCCCCGCCCATGGATTCGTCACCACATTGGAGCAGAAGACACGTAAATATGTACTTTCACCAAGACTGTAATATATTCATTTTCCCCCCCATACAGGAATAAGGATACAAGAGGGGTGCAGGCACCCCTGTATAGTAATTCGGGGGGCTGGGGGTGTGGGGACTTGCACGGGCTCGGAGAAGCCCGTGCCAGCGGGGATATTGTATTAGGAGGCCACCGAAGTGGGCGGCCGGTCTGTAGGGGGGTCTAAGCCCCCCTACAGACCTCAAACAGTACTTTAGTATTCAATTTAACTCTTTACTAGGTTTGCTGAGCCGGGAACCGCAACCTATGCAGTTACCGGATGGCTCAGGATTACACATCCTGAGCCATCCGGTGACCGCAGTGCGGTATTCAGCACACATTTTTGTAAAAAAATGTGTGTGCCCGGCATTGCGTTCACCGCATCCGGATCCGGATGCGGTGAATGCAATTTAGGTTTGCAATGTGACCCTACCCATAATCTTATTTATGTTTCCCTGCTATGTACTGTGTAATGGATGTGTCTGACCGTACAGGGAGATAGTCTGATCATACCACATCTCCTGTGCTGAGATAATCTTATGTATGTGTCCCTGCTATGTACTGTGTAATGGATGTGTCTGACTATACAGGGACATGGTCTGATCATACCACATCTCCTGTGCTGAGATAATCTTATAAATGTGTCCCTGCTATGTACTGTGTAATGAATGTGTCTGACTGTACAGGGATATGGTCTGATCATACCACATCTCCTGTGCTGAGATAATCTTATACACGTTTCCATGCTATTTAGTGTGTAATGGATGTGTCTGACTGTACAGGGGCATGGTCTGATCATACCACATCTCCTGTGCTGAGATCTTATATATGTGTCCCTGCTATGTACTGTGTAATGGATGTGTCTGACCATACAGGGACATTGGCTGATCATAGCACATCTCCTGTGCTGGGATAATCTTATATATGTGTCCCTGCTATGTACTGTGTAATGGATGTGTCTGACTGTACAGGGGCATGGTCTGATCATACCACATCTCCTGTGCTGAGATAATCTTATATACGTTTCCCTGCTATGTAGTGTGTAATGGATGTGTCTGACTGTACAGGGGCATGGTCTGATCATACCACATCTGACTCACAGTCTACTAGGGGTGGGTGAGGGAGGATACAGTAGGTGAGGTGAGAGGGTGTCTTGCACAGATTTATTTCTTTTTACATTAATTAAAGAAATTTCAAATCTTGGAAAACCAGTAAAGGCTGAACTCTGGTATTTATTGCCCAGATGCTTTTACCTTACCCCCTCAAATCACAGACCACTCTTCAAATCTTGGACCAACAATGAATCAAGGGACATGAAACCGTCTGCTTCTTATCTATGGACGATGCTGCCGCAGATGATCTCTCCCACATCCCATTTCTGACGATTATATGTCATGCTTCACCACACCTAATCTATGTACTGCATATCCAGCCTCCTATTAGTGTGTTTATATGTGTGTCTTCAGAATTTGTGTCATTACAACCTGATGAAGAGGCCATAAAGTCTAGAAAGCTTGCTATGTTTACCATCTTTTCAGTTAGCCATTAAAAGGTATCAACCACTGAGGACGCTCAGATTATAATATTTTTCTATCTACCGGCTAAGGCTAGGGTCACACATAAGCCGCTGCCCTTGGTCCGTTTTTGGCATTTTTTTTTTCTAAGTCCAAAAACTGATAGAAAAACGGATTATATGTAATAAACACCCTGTCTGTTTTTTTCTGCACCTAAAAACATTGCTATGTCTGTTTTTTGGGGTCTGGTTTTCAAAAAAAAAATTTAACATGGGCCCTATGGGAAAACGGATCCATTTTTTTAAGAATTTTGGTAAAAAAATTACTAAATCCAAAAACGTTCAGGGGTGCAGGAGGCTCAAAAAGCACCCAAAAAAATGGATTGGTCATGGAAAACACTTCCAAAAATGGATTTCTATGTGTGACCTCAGCCTAACACGGTACAAACATTTTTTAAATTATCACATCTCCTGGGCAGGGGGATGTGAAAAGGTGTACAGACATTACAGCATGGGACCACAGCTGAATCTTTTTGCCCTGTCTATTTTTTAAAAAATGTTTTACCTCGAAGAAAGAATAATTTGCAAACCCATGCTGCATTATCTGTCTATTTTTTCATTTCTGGTATGATCAGACCATGCCCATGTACAGTCAGACACGGCCATTACACAGTACATGGCAGGGACACATAAATAAGATTATGGCTAGGGTCACATTTCCGTTTTTTTTACAAAATCCTGATCCGGGTTTGAGCTTTCAAAAAGCTCAAAACCGGACCAGGAAACGCTCCTCATAGGAGCCTATGCAAAACACCGGATGGCTTCACAAGCCATCCGGTGGCCGGATCCGGCACTGCTGCCTGCGTTAAAAATCATGCAGGCAGCAGTTTTCGCAGCGTTTCCAGGGACCGCACTGCGGTCACCGGATGGCTCAGGATGTGTAATCCTGAGCCATCCGGTAACTGCAGAGTTTGCGGATCCCGGCTATTGCCGGGATCAGCAAACTTAATAAAGAGTTGAATAGCTGAGCTAAATGACTGTTAGAGGTCTGTAGGGGGGCTTAGACCCCCCTACAGACCGGCCGCCGACTTCTATAGTGTTCTTCTACAATTTCTCACTGTGCACGGGCTCCTCGGAGCCCGTGCATGTCACCCAAAGTTGCCCCTACCCCCCCGTATCACTATAGAGGGGTGCATACACCCCTCTATTACAATTATGCTTTAATTATGTGATATATACAATGAATTATCCAAATCGCAAAGTAAGTATATATTTACATGTGTCCGGAGGCAGAGTGAAGGGATTTCCATGGGCGGGGCTGTGTGCAGTAGCCTCCGCCCGCTCCTTCTTGATGGCCGCCCCCTCTGACCGTAATCCAGTCTTGTGAGGGCGGGCACGTCGTTAAAGGGGCGTGGCTAACCGCGGCACTTAGTTAGCCACGCCCCTTTAACGACGTGCCCGCCCTCACAAGACTGGATTACGGCCAGAGGGGGCGGCCATCAAGAAGGAGCGGGCGGAGGCTACTGCACACAGCCCCGCCCATGGAAATCCCTTCACTCTGCCTCCGGACACATGTAAATATATACTTACTTTGCGATTTGGATAATTCATTGTATATATCACATAATTAAAGCATAATTGTAATAGAGGGGTGTATGCACCCCTCTATAGTGATACGGGGGGGTAGGGGCAACTTTGGGTGACATGCACGGGCTCCGAGGAGCCCGTGCACAGTGAGAAATTGTAGAAGAACACTATAGAAGTCGGCGGCCGGTCTGTAGGGGGGTCTAAGCCCCCCTACAGACCTCTAACAGTCATTTAGCTCAGCTATTCAACTCTTTATTAAGTTTGCTGATCCCGGCAATAGCCGGGATCCGCAAACTCTGCAGTTACCGGATGGCTCAGGATTACACATCCTGAGCCATCCGGTGACCGCAGTGCGGTATTCAGCACACAGTTTTGAAAAAAACTGTGTGCGACCGGCATTGCGTTCACCGCATCCGGATCCGGATGCGGTGAATGCAATTTATGTTTTCAATGTGACCCTACCCTATCTCAGCCCAGGAGATTTGGTATGATCAGGCCATGTCCTTGTACAGTCAGACACGGCCATTACACAGTACATAGCAGGGACACATATATAAGATTATCTCAGCACAGGAGATGTGGTATGATCAGACCATGTCCCTGTACGGTCAGACACATTCATTACATAGTACATAGCAAGGACACATATATAAGATTATCTCAGCACAGGAAATGTGATATGATCAGACCATGTCCCTGTACTGTCAGACACATCCATTACACTGTACATAGCAGAGACACATATATAAGATTATCTCAGCACAGGAGATGTGGTATGATCAGTCCATGTCCCTGTATGGTCAAACACAGCCATTGCACAGTACATGGCAGGGACACATATAGAAGATTATTTCAGCACAGAAGATGTGGTAGGATCAGACCATGTCCCTGTAAGGTTCCACATGGCCATTACACAGTACATAATAGGGAAACATATTTAAGATTATCTCAGCACAGGAGATGTGGTATGGCTCCAGTATGGTCAGACAAGGCCAATACACAGTACATAGCAGGAACACATATAAAAGATTTTCTCAGCCCAGGAGATGTGGTATGATCAGACCATGCCCCTGTACAGTCAGACACAGTCATTACACAGTATATAGCAGGGACACATATATAAGATTATCTCAGCACAGGAGATGTGGTATGATCAGACCATGTCCCTGAATGGTCAGATACATCCATTACATAGTACATAGTAGGGATACATATATAGGATTATGGCTAGGGTCACACTTAGAAGGCACAATTCGGTAACCGCATTGGACTGTGCCTTCATACTTCTCAAAATTTGTGAAAATGCAATCCTCATTCCGGATCTGGATGCATTAATGCTTCCGGTTTTAGAATGAGGATTTTTGCAATTTTCAAAACTGGATTCGGTCCCATAGGCGCCCATGTTAAAAAAAGCGAATTCGGTTTTGCAACCACTCTGCAAAATGCAGCTTGCATGATTTTTACTGCAAAACCAGATCCAGTAACCGGATTGCCATTTGGGCAATGCGATTTTTCTATTGCAGCCTATGGGCTGCAGATCCGGATCCGGTTTGGAGCATTTTTAATGCTCAAAACCAGGTCAGGATATAAAAAAACACAAATGTGACCCTAGCCTATCTCAGCACAGGAGATGTGGTATGGTTACATAACAGGAACACATATAAAAGATTTTCTCGGCCCAGGAGATGTGGTATGATCAGACAATGTCCCTGTACGGTCAGACACATCCATTACACAGTAAGAAGCAGGGACACATATAAAAGATTTTCTCGGCCCAGGAGATGTGGTATGATCAGACCATGTCCCTGTACGGTCAGACACATCCATTACACAGTACACAGCAGGTACACATATATAAGATTATCTCAGCCCAGGAGATGTGGTATGATCAGGTCATGTTCCTGTACGGTCAGACACATTCATTACACAGTACATAGCAGGGACACATATATAAGATTATCTCAGCACAGTAGATGTGGTATGATCAGACCATGTCTTTGTACGGTTAGATACAACCATTACACAGTACATAGCAGGGAAACATATAAAAGATTATCTCAGCACAGGAGATGTGGTATGATCAGACCATGTCCCTGTATGGTAAGACATGACTATTACACAGTACATGGCAGGGACACATTTAGAAGTTATCTCAGCCCTGGAGATGTGACACATATATAAGATTATCTCAGCAAAGTAGATGTGACACATATATAAGATTATCTCAGCAAAGTAGATGTGGCATGATCAGACCACATCCCTGTATGGTCAGACACGGCCATTACACAGTACATGACAGGGACACATATAGAAGATTTTCTCAGCCCTGGAGATGTGGTATGATCTGCAACAGTTTCCTGTGCGGCGCTGTAAAGCGCACTCCGAGCCTCTGCCTGTGTGACAGGTAGTTAAGGTAAACATAGGGTAACTAGGGACTGCGTTTTCCAGCACCGCATAGCGGTAACACTATGCGGCGCTGGAAAAAGTTCTAAGTTAAAACCGGATTGTTGTAGGCTAGGGACAAAACGGAGATGTGACCCTGGCCTATCTCAGCACAGGAGATGTGATATGGTTCCTGTATGGTCAGACAAGGCCATTACACAGTACATAGCAGGAACACATATATAAGATTATCTCAGCACAGGAGATGTGGTACGATCAGACCATGTCCCTGTACGGTCAGACACAGCCATTACACAGTACATAGCAAGGACACATATATAAGATTATCTCCACACAGGAGACATGGCATGATCAGACTATGTCCCTGTATGGTCAGACACATCCATTACACAGTACATAGCAGGGACACATATATAAGATTATCTCACCACAGGACATGTGATATACCGTAATCTGATCATGTCCCTGTACGGTCAGACACATCCATTACACAGTACATAGCAAGGACACATATATAAGATTATCTCAGCACAGGGACATTTTCTTAAACACATTCAACTGTGGAAATTATTATTATTCCAAGATCTATTGATTAATATTAACTTCGTTCATAGGAAATCCGCTTAAACACACAAGATTAATCACAACTTAATTTCTCAATGATCAAACATTGCATTATTACAAGACTGTTATCACTGATGTTTTATGACAAAACTATACCAAGTGAATGAAGGGTAAAATCCTCCTCACTTCCAACAGATCCCTTTCAATATTTGTTCATATTGATTACAAATATAAAATGAATTCAATTTTTAAGATTACATCAAAATCTTCTATCCCCTCCTCTTTCTTGTACTATACCATATTACAAATTATTAATGGTGACAATGGTTCACTTTTCAATTTTAGTGCATTTATTGTCAAGTCAAGAAACCAGATTTTTGCTCTTAATTTATTCCTGCTGCTCTGCTGAGTATTCCATAATTTTCATCTGATTCATGTTTCCAGAGATTTAGGCCTTTCTTTTTAATGCAGATTTTTATGGATTTTACCAAGGGGGCAGTGCTCCTAAAATTTTGTGGGGCTCCTCTGCATAATTACTCAGTAAGTATCACCCCTCATTAAAGACTATAAAATTAGCAATGAATAAAAATATCCATATCTCTGTAACTGTAAAGTGGAGTTAAAAAAAAAAAAAAAATACACAGGGATCTAGCTAAAATAAATAGGATAATTTGTCAGGTGACAGGTCCTCTTTACATTGAAACTAGAGATGATAGGTTGTCTCGTCAACACCCTTATGCTAGAGTCACATTGACGTTATTGGCTGCGTTAGGGTGGTTGGTTGCATTAAAAACATACGTTTTGGCAGCCTAAACGTAGTGCTACCGCCATGGTAGCGCCGTGTTAATGCTGCCAATGCTTACCTATGGTGATGTGGCCCCTAGTGCAGCTCAAACGCCGGCATCTGAGTTAATTAAATCTCACACTTTTTCCTAGCGCGAGAAAAGACCTATGTTTTTAATGAAGCCCCCGTAGTGCAGCCAATAAAAAAGTCAGACTAGAGTTTGGTATTTGATGAGAGAGCATCGGCTGTGAGATGCTAATGACACTCGGCACAGACTCTGCTGCAAGCGGGAGCTGAGTGCCATACAACTGTCATTTGATCCTAAATTTGGATCACAGCTGCGGAGGAGAGGGATAGATTAATTTCCCCATATCCTCCATTGTCAGCCTCTGCATGTATCGAATTGCACTTGGATGACATCTGAGGCTGGCTTCACACCACAGTACAATCAGGTCCGGGGCTGTCCAGGGTGAACCTGAGAGCCCCGGACCCGATTTTGACATTATACAGACCTATGGGGCTGGATGGAACCAGATGGCAGCTATCTGACATTCGGTTTCCATCTGTCCAGGAAGATCCGGGTGTATTTGGACTTTCCTCCCGGACACAAAAACATTGCTTGCAACATTTTTGTGTACTGGGTGAAAAATCTGCCCAAATAGGATCCTCCCAGATCCTCCCGGATCCTCCAGAATCCGGGGCAATCCAGCGCTCCTGTGCCGCCCCAGGGTATATGGGGCACTCGGGTATCTGGGCCCTTGCTTAGGTTGGGATGTCACTGGTGGCCTGCCCAGACCCGTGCCCTGGGGGCTATGCTTTTAAAAAGGTGTAGTATAAATGGGAATAAAGTTTGTCGTGACGCCACCTGTGGTTTCTGGTGACTGCATGGGGGACCTCCAGGGATGATGGATGGGCAGCTAGGTGTTGAAGCTCCCCACAGGCCGAGCTGGATCCCTGGGGAGTTTGGTAATGATGATGAGGGATGAAACAGGGATTTGGTCGGGCTGTTAGGCAACAGGACAGTCTCTGTGGATGGCAGGGTCAAGGGTTGAGGAATTGACACACACACCGTTCATTGTTTCTTTACCTTTACTGATGACATCGCAGGTAAGAGTCCGGTGTACTGTCAGGTGGTCAAGAAGCACTTCAGGATCTCCACAGTGAATGGGTATAAGGCCTCCTTGTCTCTTTTCCCATGTGTGTGTGAAGCCCCTGCCCATGCGAAACTTAGCTATCCTCCACTGCTCTCCTATCACCTGTGCTGTTGTCCTCTCTCAACAGTGCCTGGCTCCCTTGTTGGTGGTTGCTCAGATGCCCGGGAGACTGAAGTCTCCACGGTAAACCGGTATTCTCTGCTGGGCTAGGTGCTCTCCGGCAGACTCGGACTCAGGTGTCCGGGGACTGGGATGCTTTCTGGAGTGAACCAAAGATGGATTCTTGGTCCCCAATTTACTTTTCCTCTGTTCTCTCCTCGCCTTCCAACCACACTCTTGAGCCCTGCAAAGCTACTCTAAAGGCTGTTAAGGGTCACTGGCTCAGGCATGGTGCGGCACCGATCACCAGGAAGTCTTCACAGCTCTTCTAGTGTCTGCACACTCTAACTCCGCCCCCAGCACCAGTATTTATAGGGCATCTTGCCTAAGAGCAGCAAGTTTAGCTCCCCCTGCTGTGCTGGGGTGAAAGGTGTTTGTGTCTATGTAACCAATGTGGAAACCCATCCGTGCTTTAGGTGAGTCTGTGGTTACCTGTAGCAGCAGGGTGCCACACTCCGTAACATGGGAGTCTATGGCGCCGGATTGCCCAGATCCGGGGAGGATCCGGGAACCGGACACCGGCGGCTGAAGTTCAGCGTGAGCTATGCTGAACTTCAGCACCAGGGAGCTGTCCCCTGTGAAGTGGTTCAGCACCATTTCAGCAGGGGACAGCTACCTCAGCTGCGCTCTGCAGCATCTGGCTACAAACTGGACCGGAGGGCATATTTGCTCTTCAGTTCTGTTTGCAAATCGGGTCCGGGTCTGTCAGGTTCACCCCGGACAGCCTAGGACCTGATTGTACCGTGATGTGAAGCCAGCCTGAGAGCAGTGCGATGTTTCATTCTCACCCATAGACTTGCATGAGTGCAAGTGATACAAGATTTGCAGATGTTCGCAGCATGCTTTGATTTTTTATAAGTCCAATTAGGGCTGAGGAAAAAATTGTAAATCTTAGCTGCAGCATGTCATACATGGGGCTGCGTGTAATGCAATATTTTCTTGCATTGAACTCATGCAAATCACATGCCAGTGTGACTCTGGCTTACATTTTAACACAGACTGTACGTCATAAAAACATAATACAAAAAAATGACAGAATTACCGTATATACTCGTGTATAAGCCGAGTTTTTCAGCACAAAAAATGTGCTGAAAAGTCCCCCCTCGGCTTATACACAGGTATATACGGTAGCCCCAGCTGTATACAGCCCCCCCCGTGGTATCCAGGGCCCCCCTTGCTGCACCTGTAAAGGAAGATGTCAGTATACTTATCGCTGCCGCCGCCGCTCCGCTGCTAGGTCACCGCGCTGCTCCGGGTCTTCATGCTTCCTGTTCCTTCTCCGGCGCTCAGGAAATGACGTCATTGTTCGAGCGTCGGAGAAGGAACAGGAAGCATGAAGACCCGGAGCAGCGCGGTGACCGAGAAGCGGAGCGGCGGCGGGCAGCGATAAGTATACTGACATCTTCCTCTACAGGTGCAGCAAGGGGGGCCCTGGATACCACGGGGGGGCTGTATACAGCTGGGGCTGCTGTATACAGCTGGGGCCCCTGTATACTTCTTATGGGGGGGGTCTGTATATACCCCCTGGGGCTGCTGCTGTATATACCCCCTGGGGCTGCTGCTGTATATACCCCCTGGGGCTGCTGCTGTATATACCCCCTGGGGCTGCTGCTGTATACTACCACTGGGGCTGCTGTATACTACTACTGGGGCTGCTGTATACTACCACTGGGGCTGCTGTATATATCTCTGGGGCTGCTGTATACTACCACTGGGGCTGCTGCTGTATATACATCCTGGGGCTGCTGCTGTATACTACTACTGGGGCTGCTGTATACTACCACTGGGGCTTCTGTATACTACTACTGGGGCTGCTGCTGTATATACCACTGAGGCTGCTGTATACTACTACTGGGGCTGCTGTATACTACCTCTGGGGCTTCTGTATACTACCACTGGGGCTGCTGTATATACCTCTCTGGGGCTGCTGTATACTACCACTGGGGCTGCTGTATATATCTCTGGGGTTGCTGTATACTACCACTGGGGCTGCTGCTGTATATACCACTGGGGAGGCTGCTGTATACCACACTTCTGGGGGCTGCATACTACCACTGGGGAGGCCTGTATACCACTGCGGGGGCCTGTATACCACACTGCTGGGGGCTGTATACCTGTGCTGGGGTCCACCCTCGGCTTATACACGAGTCAATAGGTTTTCCCAGATTTTGGGGGCAAAAGTAGGGGGTCGGCTTATACACGGGTCGGCTTATACACGAGTATATACGGTACTATTTTTTCAAATTTTAAAATACTTACAATTTGATTCCCATTCTCTAGGACACTGAATGGTAAAATGCATGGCATCATTCAAAAGTACAACTACAAACCATCATACAACTATGTAGATTGAAATATGTAAATGTTTAGGCTCTTGGAAAAAGAAGAGGGAAAGAAGAGCAAAAATAAAATTTGGCTGCTGAGGGTATGGGGTTAGGGTGGGTTTGCATTGCGTTTGTGCTGTCTGTTTAACAGATCTCTTGGACAGCAACACATACACAATGTAACGGACACATAAAGGCATCCATAGGCTTCCATTCAAGAAATGCATACTAACGCATGCCAAAATAGGGATGTGTGTGCAAGTATACATTTGTTCAAATGCACATGGAAGCACACACTGCAGCATTTTTCAGTCCATTAAAAAACAAACGCAATATGAGGCAATACCACAAATTTGTGCAAATCTGCAGCATTGCTTTATATTGTGTTTGCAGTAGATGATAGGATAGAGCGATGATAGGATAGATAGAAAGATAGCTGTGAGAATAGCATTGCCAACCTCCCTGCTCTGTCTCCCCGCGCTCTCTCTGCTGCTTCTGATGCCGCTCATTAAGCTCATGAATGTTCATTCAGCAACCCGGAAGCAGCAGAGAGAGCAAGTAGACTGGTAATGCTATTTACCCAATCTTGTTAGATTGTAGGCTCTTATGAGCAGGGCTGTCATTATTTTGCTTTAATTATTGTATTAAGCTTTGAATTGTATTTTGTACTGTATTGTATTCTCTAATAACTGTTTCTTATGATTCTTTAAATATGAACCTCTGAATTGTGAAGTGCTGTGGAATATGTTGGTGCTATGTAAATAAAGATTATTATTATCTATCTTTCTATCTATCCTATTGTCTATTGTATCTATACTATCCTCTATCTATCCTATCAGATATGCTATCATCTATCTATCTATCTATCTATCTATCTATCTATATATCTATCTAATCATCTGTCTATCTCATGTTGTTCATACGTTTCTGAGGTATCAAAAATACATGCACTCTAAAATGCCTAAAAATGTCACTTGAGCTGTCACTTACAATGGAAACAGTTACCGGGTCCGTTGTATCGGAAAGCTCTAACGCAATTTGAGCCTAGCCTTAATGTAAAAAAAATTATATTTATTATTTAAGAACAAATTAGTAACAATAAGGTTTAAATATTTTTAACTATTATTTTCTAATCCTCTCACTTAATTTTCCAAAAAACACGAGTGAAGTTTCCCGGGAGGATGGGGGTAATTGCAGTCTGGCAAAATAACAATAATTTACACCCAATTTCAGTGTTATTTAGTAACGCATGTTACTCTAGAATACTTTTGATCAAGAATGACTTATAGAACCACAGTTCTGAGCGCTGTCATTGTTTAGTATTATTGAGAGGTCATTTTTTTAAACCATATTTCCTGAATTCTATGGTCTGATAAGAACATCTGAAAGAACAGACACATCTTGTCTATTTTCTTACATTAAGGCCTGAGTTCTTATCGGTGCAGACTTATATTTCCGCATTCTTATTCATAGTGAGTATGGCTTAAGCAGCTGTGCGGACTGCAGAGCCACCATTTGTGTGAAGAGAATGATGCGACATGCCATAGAGCCAGCACATCACCAACGGCAAGATAAGTTCCTGTTACTTGTTATTAGTCTGTAAGGTAATCATGGAACAAATATCACACCCACTGTGGGACTATTTGACAGCATCATGGCGAATAGAAACAAAGTTTTCTAAGGATTCTCCATGCTTGTGTACTAAGGCTAATTGGCAATTTACTATAAAGCCTGCAGCAATCCAGATGTTATACCATCACATGTAGAAAGCAAAGAGTGGATCAGGTAGAAGCATTCCGAGCACAGCAATTATTTCATTAAGAAGATTCTTTTAAAGCAAACATCATTCAAATCCATTGGAGCTTTTCTACCCTTCCTATCTGAGAAAAGCGATTGGAAACCTTTTTGTTTTCACGATGAAACCTGTCTCCCGACATTATCAGATGTGTCACTTGTTGGTGATAGGACCATCTAGCTTAAGCTGACCAGATTTGTCATTCAAACTGTAAGATGTGGCATCTGCGGTAATCAAAAAAGACAGCTCTGTGCTCCCATTATTATAAATAACACGGCTTTTCTAAAAGAAAGTCAAAGTTGGTAGATAACATTTGCTTTTTTTTTTGCGCTGCTAGAAAGCACATCATCCGCAGGCTTGTACAATGACATTGCAATCAAGCCATATAAAAATAGATACAAGAAGCTCTGCACAAAAAACCTTTCAATTGTTCACTTATAAATCTCAACTGTTTAATGAATAGATGGAAGCAAAGTAACTTTATCATATGTTTAATTTACTGAATCTACCAGAACATAATGGGTAGAGGCTTCAGAGACACATTTCTAATATAATGCTGTTATAAAACAGCAGGGAAGATACTAGAATTCCCATTCCTAGCTGTTATTCTGCACTGTGCTTCACCTGGGGTAAAAATGGAGTCCTTCCCCAAATGTACAGTATGTACACATTAAGAAATGAACTGAACATGACATAGAATAAACTGTACACTGGATAGGAGCAAAATTATTGTAGTGGAACTGAATTCTACTCATATATACAAAAGAAATCTGCACTTTTGAGAATATGGATTTTTGGAAATTTGCTTCATTTAAATCCAGCATAATTTATGCTATCTAACCTCTATTTTTCTGAATCATAGACAGCCAAAATTAAAAAAAAAATAATAACACACATCAAACTCAATGTAACCCATCCGCTGCTCATAACCCATCGTATGGTCCTCTTTTCTTGTGTGCCAAAAGCTACATTTCCTAGCCTGCTCACTTAAAATGGGTAGTCCGAGACCAGCAACTTATTTCCTAACTCCCCATCTAATATATTCCGCTAATCTAAGCTACTGTATTTTGTAATATTTTTCCTTTATTAATTCCCTACAATTCCCTCTGTACACTAACAGCTGTTGTTTTTGTTTTTTCCTACTTCCTCTTTGATGACACTCCATGTGAGTGCCCCAGTGAATGCTTGAATCCTCACACAGCCATCAGACAGAACACAGGCACTACCTCATCTCCTCCCTGAAACACATTGTCACTGTGATACTGGTTCTAGGGGCAGGGCTGTCCAAATGTTTACCAAGGGCTCCAGCCCCACTGCTCCCCTCCACACACAGTGACTTCTCAGCATTACCCCTCTTCTCCCCTCCCTGCAGAGTGACTTTTTAGCCCCACCCCCTTCTACCCTCCCTGCAGAGTGACTCTGATGTGACAACTTCCCTGATTGCCGTATTTCTCCCTATGTACGATCGTGTCAGGCCGGTCGTGCAGAAAGCATAAGCATCACCCACAAGTGACGTCAGTGGGTATCCCAGGACTTATCCATATTGATGAGTTGGGATAGCCACTGATGTCACTTGTGAGCGGTGCTTATGCTTTCTGCACGACCAGCCTGACACAATCACACAAAGGGAGAAACACGGCAGTCAGAGAAGTTTTCACATCAAACTGTGGGGAGTGGGTAAGAAAAGGTGGTGGGGGGCTGACAAATCAGACAGAGGGAAGGGGAGAAGGGGGTGTGGCTGAGAAGTCCCTCTGTGAGAAGGGGAGGACAGGAATGGATAGCAGGGGTGGGCTGGAAACCTTAGTAAACATTTGGACAGCCCCACCCCTGGAACCAGCATCACAGGGACGCTTTGTTTTAAGAAGGGGCTGAGGAAGTGTCTGTAGATTATCTGATGCCATGTGAGGATTCCAAGATGTAATGGGGCACTCACACGAGACGTCATCAAGTAGGAAATAAGAAAAAAAGAACAACAGTTGTTAAATAGTTAAGAGAAAATTGTAGAGAATTAGTAAAGGAAGAATTTTAGAACATATCTTAGAATAGAGGACTATATTACATAGGAAGTTAGGAAATAAATTGCTGGTCTTGGACTACCCCTTTAAGATCTTTCTAGAGTACACAGGCCAGGTGATTCTGATATGTCCACTCCAGGGCCGGGGAAGACTCTGGAATCGGGCGGTTACTCGCTGTTCTACTTCATCTCTGGTCAGTTCTTTTCACGGGGACAGACGGGGGCCGAGACCTGGTCCTGTGACCCTGTGTCATTTAAAATAAACGGGGAATGATGACAGGGGAAGTCTGAGGGCATAAGGGGATATTTGTGATGCCACCTGCGGTATGCGGCCAGGGTGGCTGCCGCTGCTTCAGAACCTCTGGAGACGATGACGGGCAGCTTGGAGGTTGTCGCTCCCAGCAGGTGGAGCGTAGTCCCCAGGGGCAGTGGAGTGGTTCCCTTGGCAGAGGTTCACTCCATTAACAGTGCCCTCGGTGTTCCAGGCGGCCTCTGCGTACAGGCCAATGGACGCTGCAAATAAAAGTCTCACACACCACAGCTGCAGTTCCGTTACTTTTAGTCAGGTGTTAAAACATAGCCGCCGGGTACGATCCTTGCCACTCTTTCTCCAGAGCTGGGTTAGTACAGTCAAGCCACGGTTGGTGCCCTTTCCTTTCCTTCTAGGTGTCTTAGTCTCTGGTGGATCTATGTTCTCCCAGCGCTATAAAGGGTAGTTCTCCTCTGAGGTAAGCAGGTCATAGCTCTGCTCCCCAGGCTCTCAATGCTCTCCCGCAGCACAGAGCTCAGGTACCAATGGATATGGGTGCTGTTGTGTCCTGGGAGCCATTAGATTCTTCTCCCGTGCACTGCTTCCTAGTTCAGCCACCTTCCCCAAGATGTGTCAGGTGTTCGGCCACAGCTCCCATTCGAAGTCAGGCGCCTCTGGGTTTTTGGCTCGGGCATTAAGTATCTGCACCATGTGAAGGGCAGGGTCCCTGTGTCGTCCACCAACCCTTCTGTCTCGTCAGATTCGGGCATATGGGGGAATCGGTGCCTCTTCCACACCCTTAGGGCTCTTCTCTCTCTGTCAGTCAGTCTTTCCCTCCCATGGGTGAGCGGGGTGACATTGTTCAAACCCACGGGAGTCGGCACCACACCGCCTCAATGCTCCCGACTACCACTCCTCGACAGCCGATGTTTCTCCTCTGGTCTCCTTCTACTGTCTCCCTCTAACACTTCCTGTTTCCTCTTTTTGTGACCTAGGCTCTCCCTCTGGGTCCTCCAATTGTCCCAGGGCCTGTCGCTGCGTGTGTGTTTTTGTTTTGGGCTCAACTGCACCATCCCAGCACCTGGAGAACAGGGGCACCACACTCCCTAACCGCAGGAATGCAGTACCTCAGGTGGCAGCTTACCCTGCGGGGCGCCACAATACAGTACCAGAAAGAAGATTAGACCATGAGTAGCACTACTCCCCTCCCAGTCCTTAGAGGTTCTTTAGTTTAACATAATACATAGTAACAAAGTACTTAAGTTTGAAAGAAGACCTTAAGTCCATCTAGTTCAACACATAGGCTAATATGTTGATCCAGAGGAAGGCAAAAAAAAAATGTGGCAACACTAATCCTGCAGCAATCAGACTAGTTCCCTGGATCAAACCCCTATCAAAAAATGTAGTATATATAACCGGTAATATTATATTTTTCAAGAAAAGCATCCAGGTCATTCTTAAATTTTAGTAGTGACTCACTCATTACAACATCATGTGGCAGAGAGTTCCATAGTCTCACTGCTCTTACAGTAAAGAATCCGTTTCTGTGATTATGATTAAACCTTCCTTCCTCCAGACGTAGAGGATGCCCCCTTGTCCCAGTCTCAGGCCTAAGAGTAAAGAGATCATTAGAAAGGTCTCTGTACTGTCCCCTCATATATTTATACATTATTATAAGATCACCCCTAAGCCTTTGTTTTTCCAAACTAAATAACCCCAAGTTTAATAACCTGTCTTGGTATTGCAGACCCCTCAGTCCTCTAATGACTTTGGTCGCTATTCTCTGGACCCGCTCTAGTTCAGCTATGTCTTTCTTATTCACCGGAGACCAGAATTGTACACAGTATTCTAAGTGCAGTCGCACTAGTGACTTGTATAGAGGCAGAATTATGTTCGTCTCATGAGCATCTATGCCTCTTTTAATACATCCCATTATTTTATTTGCCTTTGCAGCAGCTGCCTGACATTGAGAACTAAATGTGAGTTTGTCATCTATCCATACACCCAGGTCTTTTTCAGTGACAGTTTTTCCGAGTGTTTTACAATTAAGCACATAATTATACACTTTATTTCCTCTGCCAAAGTGCATAACCTTATATTTAACCCCATTAAAGCTCATTTGCCATTTATCAGCCCAAGCTTCTAGTTTACGTACATCCTCCTGTAATATAAAATTGTCCTACTCTGTATTGATTTCCCTGCAGAGTTTAGTGTCATCTGCAAATATTGAGATTCTAGTCTGCATGCCCCTACAAGGTCATTAATAAATATGTTAAAAAACAAGCGGGCCCAATACTGACCCCTGTGGTACCCCACTGTTAACTGTGACCCATTCTGAGTGTGTTCCATTGATAACCACCCTTTGTTTCCTATCACTGAGCCAGTTCTTAACCCACTTACAAATATTTTCCCCTATCCCCATTGCTCTCATTTTATGTATCAACCTTTTGTGTGGCCTCTTATCAAAATCTTTTGAAAAGTCCATATACACCACGTCCACTGCTTGTCTTTGGTCCAGTCCAGAACTTACCTCTTCATAGAAGCTTATCAGGTTAGTTTGACAGGAACAGTCCCTTGCAAACCCATGTTGATATTGGGTCATGAGGTTATTTTTCTTCAAATACTCCAGTATAGCGCCTCTTAGAAAACCCTCTAGGATTTTACCAACAGTAGAAGTTAAGCTTACTGGCCTATAATTTCCAAGTTCAGTTTTTGTCCCCTTTTTGAATATTGCCACCACATTTGCTATACACCAGTCCTGTGGTACTGACCCTGTTATTATGGAATCTTTAAAGATTAAAAATAATGGTTTATGTATGACGGTACTTAATTCCTGCAGTACTCTGAGGCGTATCCCATCCCATAATAGTCCCATCCTGTTCATTGTAGACTGGGACTTCTAGATAGGAACAAGAGCAGTGAAAGGCTGGTAATGGAATTTTGGAAAAGCTCTGTTCCACTTGTACTCATAGTTTAAGGTTTCTATCTTGGCACTAGTCAGCAATATGGGCCTGCTTGATTATCTGAGAGTTACAGAGTCATTGGACCACCTGAATCTGAAAGAGCTGTACCAATTCTCTACTAAGGAAAGGAGTAAAAAAATGCTGCTGACTTCTGATCCTAATATTTGAGACTTCAAGGCCCTGCAGACTAGATCCAATGCCAGCCATTGCAAGGTCCAATGCCAGGCAGCATACATCCAGGATTAGTCCTGAATACAAACCTTATCATAAGGAGTTTGCATTGGTATCTTACAGGTTGTACAGAGGTTGATATGTGGGCATTTTCATATGATTACATTCCCCATGTTTACTTATCTAATTAATAACAAAAGGCACAATGATAGGAGTAATGTTCACACATAAGTCTCTTAGGCTGGTTTCACATCACGGTAAGATGAGGTCCAGGTCTGTCCGCTGTAAACCTGACAGCCCCGGACCTGATTTTGACACAGAACCGGAGGGCAACTGGATTCCGCATATTGCAGCCGCGGCTGCTGAATTTTCAAGATCGAGGCTAGTGGGGAGCTAGCTGCGGTCCTGAAATCTTTGCAGGGGACAGCTCGTGGTGCTGAAGTTTAGCAGCGCTCGCTCACAGATGGAAACTGGATGGCAAACAGCTGCCATCCGGCTCCATCCGGCCTCATAGGACTGCATTACTGCAAAATTGGGTCCAGGGCTGTCAGGTTAAAACTGGACAACCCCAGACCTGATCAGGCCATGGTGTGAAGCCGGCCTTACCAGCTGGTGGAGGTTTGGGAGAAAAAACACATATAGCCTAATTAATCATTGCATTAGTGCCTTTACTTTGTCTTAGTTGTTGGTGTTTTATGTTTGTATTTCATATGCGCTTCATTAATTTGCAGCTTTTCTAAAATAACTTTTTTATTTGTCTGGGATTTCTTAGTTTCCCATGGTGGGTGGGGTTTTAGGTTTCCAAATGTCTGAAATGTCAGTCATTTTATTGACAAATATACTCCAGTTCCCCCTGAAGGTTTTTATGCGTGCCAAAATGTTGTGCTAATTTTTTATGACATTTTATGAAATGCACTACTTCTGGCTCTGAAAAGTGTAAAAAAAAATAGTTAAGATAAAATTTATAAAGTGGATGCTGCATTTCGAAAATTTAGACTAAAAAAAATCAGTGAATACCATAAGACAAAAAAGAAAAGAAAAGTGTGATAAGAAAACCCACAAATGCTGGGGCCATAACGTTTAACTCCCAAAGTAGCTACAATTACCAATACGAGGGCTGAATGAGAAGTAATGCCTCCACCTTCGTAACTTAAGTTTTGATGGGAATATTTTAATAAATCAAATGCAATTATAATCCTTAGAATGTACTCTTTAATTTCCGCCATTCAGTTTTCCACATAAACACCTGACAATTACCGTATATACTCGCGTATAAGCCGAGTTTTTCAGCCCAAAAATTGGGCTGAAAAGTCCCCCCCTCGGCTTATACGCGAGTCAATACGGCCCCCTAAAAAGTTTGGCGCCCCCACCTCACTTTCTGGGCCCCCCCGCATGCAGCGCTGCGCATATACATTACCTGTCTAGCAGCTGTCACCCTCCGATGGCGGATCGCGGCTCCCGGCTCCGGGCTCCATCTTCCTCTCTGTCTTCCTGATTGTCAGGTGACCGGCTGGCGTCGCGATGACGTCATCGCGCTGCGCCCCGGTCACACAGCAGGAAGACAGCGAGGAAGATGGAGCCCGGAGCCGGGAGCCGCGATCCGCCATCGGAGGGTGACAGCTGCTAGACAGGTAATGTATATGCGCAGTGCTGCATGCGGGGGGGCCCAGAAAGTGAGGTGGGGGCGCCAAATTATGAGGGGGTCCCTGCTGGGGCCCTGTATACTACCACTGGGGCTATATACTACCACTGGGGCTATATACTACCACTGGGGCTGTATACTACCACTGGGGCTGTGTGTATACTACCACTGGGGCTATATACTACCACTGGGGCTGTATACTACCACTGGGGCAGAATATACCACTGGGGCTGCTGTATACTACCACTGGGGCTGTGTGTATACTACCACTGGGGCTATATACTACCACTGGGGCTGTATACTACCACTGGGGCAGAATATACCACTGGGGCTGCTGTATACTACCACTGGGGCTGTATACTACCACTGGGGCTGTATGTATACTACCACTGGGGCTATATACTACCACTGGGGCTGTATACTACCACTGGGGCTGAATATACCACTGGGGCTGCTGTATACTACCACTGGGGCTGTATACTACTACTGGGGCTGTATGTATACTACCACTGGGGCTGTATACTACCACTGGGGCTGTATACTACTACTGGGGCTGTATGTATACTACCACTGGGGCTATATACTACCACTGGGGCTGTATATACCACTGGGGCTGCTGTATACTACCACTGGGGCTGTATACTACCACTGGGGCTGTATATACTACTGGGGCTGCGTGTATACTACCACTGGGGCTGTATATACCACTGGGGCTGCTGTATACTACCACTGGGGCTGAATATACCACTGGGGCTGCTGTATACTACCACTGGGACTGTATACTACCACTGGGGCTGTATACTACCACTGGGGCTATATACTACCACTGGGGCTGTATACTACCACTGGGGCAGAATATACCACTGGGGCTGCTGTATACTACCACTGGGGCTGTGTGTATACTACCACTGGGGCTATATACTACCACTGGGGCTGTATACTACCACTGGGGCAGAATATACCACTGGGGCTGCTGTATACTACCACTGGGGCTGTATACTACCACTGGGGCTGTATGTATACTACCACTGGGGCTATATACTACCACTGGGGCTGTATACTACCACTGGGGCTGAATATACCACTGGGGCTGCTGTATACTACCACTGGGGCTGTATACTACTACTGGGGCTGTATGTATACTACCACTGGGGCTGTATACTACCACTGGGGCTGTATACTACTACTGGGGCTGTATGTATACTACCACTGGGGCTATATACTACCACTGGGGCTGTATATACCACTGGGGCTGCTGTATACTACCACTGGGGCTGTATACTACCACTGGGGCTGTATATACTACTGGGGCTGCGTGTATACTACCACTGGGGCTGTATATACCACTGGGGCTGCTGTATACTACCACTGGGGCTGAATATACCACTGGGGCTGCTGTATACTACCACTGGGACTGTATACTACCACTGGGGCTGTATACTACCACTGGGGCTATATACTACCACTGGGGCTGTATACTACCACTGGGGCAGAATATACCACTGGGGCTGCTGTATACTACCACTGGGGCTGTGTGTATACTACCACTGGGGCTATATACTACCACTGGGGCTGTATACTACCACTGGGGCAGAATATACCACTGGGGCTGCTGTATACTACCACTGGGGCTGTATACTACCACTGGGGCTGTATGTATACTACCACTGGGGCTATATACTACCACTGGGGCTGTATACTACCACTGGGGCTGAATATACCACTGGGGCTGCTGTATACTACCACTGGGGCTGTATACTACTACTGGGGCTGTATGTATACTACCACTGGGGCTGTATACTACCACTGGGGCTGTATACTACTACTGGGGCTGTATGTATACTACCACTGGGGCTATATACTACCACTGGGGCTGTATATACCACTGGGGCTGCTGTATACTACCACTGGGGCTGTATACTACCACTGGGGCTGTATATACTACTGGGGCTGCGTGTATACTACCACTGGGGCTGTATATACCACTGGGGCTGCTGTATACTACCACTGGGGCTGAATATACCACTGGGGCTGCTGTATACTACCACTGGGACTGTATACTACCACTGGGGCTGTATACTACCACTGGGGCTGTATATACTACTGGGGCTGCGTGTATACTACCACTGGGGCTGTATATACTACTGGGGCTGCGTGTATACTACCACTGGGGCTGCTGCTGTATATACCACTGGGGCTGCTGCTGTAACACTGCTGGGGCCTGTATATACCACTGGGGAGGCTGCTGTATACCACACTGCTGGGGGCTGTATACCTGTGCTGGGGTCCACCCTCGGCTTATACACGAGTCAATAAATTTTCCCAGGTTTTGGGGGCAAAAGTAGGGGGTCGGCTTATACACGGGTCGGCTTATACACGAGTATATACGGTAGGTACACTGCTGTCAACAATGAACAAGTTTCCTGAAGTCATCATGGAAGAAGTCAACACTCGGCTTCCGCAACCAATCTCTCATAGTACTCTCAACTTGCAATTTTTCTCTGAGTGATACCATGATAATCCTGAATCAGTCTGCCAATGTTTTACAGGTTTAACTTAGTTGTTGCTGTCACAGGACGTCCAACTCTTTCTGTGTCATGCACATCAGACGTTCCCAATTCCCCATCTTTAAACTTACTGGCCCAATGATGTACAGTGCACACATCTACACAATCACCATAAACGGCTTGCATTTCCTGATGTTTTTCATTTGGGGTGATACCTTCTGCTGTCAAGAATTCAATGAAAACATGTTGCCTAAATCGCATTGACCCCTCATTGAGGCTTAATGAGTGAACCCGGAAGCAAGTGTGACAGCAACTGGAGATTGGAAAGTATAACTCTCCTTCTTTAATCATCATTTTGCTTTCTTGTATAGCCCCCTAACCCTTACTTCCACAATTTTATACCACTAAAGTTCGGATCCCCGTAGACTTATATGGGTTCAGGGTATGAGCTCAAATTTGGGTTAATTCCGGTCCCGAACCTGGACTTTTTTTTAAAGTCCACCCGTATCCACTGAGCCTGAACTTCTGTGAGTATGTTTAATTATTTGGGTGACAGGGACCCTCAAGAAAATAAACACATGGCTATCGACAGAAACATAAAGAGTTTCTCGAATGAGAAAGCTGAGACGTGTATTTTCATAGTATCAAAGATATCTAGTACATCAGTCAGATGGAAGCTAATGCAGTGTCAGAATGTCAAGGCACAGATATGTTTTGTTTGATAAAAATTGTACTATGCCACCATTCCACCAATCCTGCCTGTACACTGATTCAGAAAGAAAGAAAAGTTATTTTCTTATTGTTTAGAAAACCCAAAGAAATGAGTTTTCAATAAAGCTGCATAACATTAGCGCTCAGACAGCAGAGGCATTCATGACAGGCTGCCAGCCTCTTACTGGAGGCAAGCTTCCCAGATCAGTGCTGAGTATTGTGTTATTTTAAATAATCTCTATGACTCTGTGACTATATTAAATACATATTGTATTTAGTTTGCTTTTCAATCAAGCGACTGGTTGCCCATTATGTCAAACAATTGGTGATTAATTCATAATATTTCAAATTGAGATATTCAAAAAATGAAATGTTACAGAATGAAAATGCTAAATGTAAGAAAATATGAATCAATGATGCAGCTGACTACATACAGGTGCTTCTCAATGAATTAGAATATCATCAAAAAGTTAAGTTTTTTCAGTAATTCAATACAAAAAGTTAAACACATATAATATACCCTATATACTCGCGTATAAGCCGAGTTTTTCAGCCCAAAAATTGGGCTGAAAAGTCCCCTCCTCGGCTTATACGCGAGTCACTGTATAATGTATACACTGTATACAGTATACAGGCCGCCCTCCCCCATCAGTATACAGGCCCCCCCCCCCGTGTGCAGCAATCCTGTAAAGGAATAGATTATTATACTTATGCCTGCCACTGTCCCGCTGCCGCTGTCCCGCCGACGCTATCGCGCTCCTCCGGCTTCCTCCGGTGGGCGCAGGCAATGACGTCATTGTCTGCGCGCCAGACACTGGATGAAACCGGAGGAGCGCGATGGCGGCGGCGGGACAGCAGCAGCGGGACAGCGGCAGGGATAAGTATAATAGTCTATTCCTTTACAGGATTGCTGCACAAGGGGGGGGGGCACTGTATACTGATATGGTGGGGGGGGGCTGCTGTATATACCTCTGGGGCTGCTGTATACTACCTCTGGGGCTGCTGTATACTACCTCTGGGGCTGCTGTATACTACCACTGGGTCTGCTGTATACTACCACTGGGGCTGCTGTATACTACCACTGGGGCTGCTGCTGTATATACCACTGGGGCTGCTGCTGTATACTACCACTGGGGCTGCTGTATATACCTCTGGGGCTGCTGTATACTACCACTGGGGCTGCTGCTGTATATACCACTGGGGCTGCTGCTGTATACTACCACTGGGGCTGCTGTATATACCTCTGGGGCTGCTGTATACTACCACTGGGGCTGCTGCTGTATATACCACTGGGGCTGCTGCTGTATACTACCACTGGGGAGGCTGCTGTATACCACACTGCTGGGGGCTGTATACCTGTGCTTGGAGTCCACCCTCGGCTTATACACGAGTCAATAGGTTTTCCCAGGTTTTGGGGGCAAAAGTAGGGGGGTCGGCTTATACACGGGTCGGCTTATACACCACGAGTATATACGGTAGTCATTACAAACAAACAGAGTGATCTGTTTCAAGTATTTATTTCTACTAATGTTGATGATTATGGCTTCCAGCCAATGAAAATGAAAAGGTCATTATCTCCGAAAATTAAAGTAAGGAGGATGAAGCGTTAAAACTGCACTGCCGTATTCCACGAGACGTTAAAGGGTGAAAATAATATTGATTTATTAGTCAACATGTTTCAGGATTCCCTGAAACGCCCTGAAACATGGCAATATGATATTGGTTTGCCCTGAGGAAGAGGCCAGGGAGCCCTGAAACACGTCGTTGACTAATAAATCAATATTATAGTCACCCTTTGATGTCTCGTGGAATACATGTTTAACCCTTCATCTTCCCTACTCTACATACACCACGCTGGGGACTGCAGCAGCTGTGATATGCTTTTATTGTAGTTGTGACTCTCACAACCACACAGGGTGAAGCCTCTGATACCTATTTAGGTAATTTCTTATCTCTCAGACCCTTCATCCTCCCTACTTTAATTTTCTGAGATCATGACCTTTGGTTTTTCATTGGCTGTTAGCCATAATCATCAACATTAACATAAATAAACACTTGAAATAGATCACTCTGTTTGTAATGACTCT
This sequence comes from Allobates femoralis, assembly GCA_033576535.1. Taxonomy (NCBI): domain Eukaryota; kingdom Metazoa; phylum Chordata; class Amphibia; order Anura; family Aromobatidae; genus Allobates; species Allobates femoralis. Next base: position 671,820,891 of record JARQOC010000003.1, read on the forward strand.
ATATAATATATGTGTTTCCTTTTTGTGTTGAATTGCTGTAATAAATTAACTTTTTGATGATATTCTAATTCATTGAGATGTACCTGTATGTAAAGGTATACTTTCTACAGTACACTGTACTACAGATACTCAGTGTTATGTGCTCCCTCTACTAAGACCAGTTTTCTTGCCATATTTTTTCTAGTAAAATTGCTTTGCCCATTTATAATAAGCATAAAATATAAAAATGTAATAATAAATACATATACTCATCGCAATACTCAACTTTTTGTCTTCTCCTGATGCTCCCCTCCCGCTGTCTGAAACTCCACTGATCAATTGCATCTCATTCCTGTCCCAGTGTTAACTTTAAGCAGGGACCTTATGCGAGTACGTCTCAGAGCCTGAATAATGAATTCCAGGACCTACGCATAACTGGAAACCCTTAACTAGAGTGAACACCAGGCTGGAGTAAAACAGAGGAATAGAGGACTAGATATCATGCAGGGAGCAGGGTGAGTGGCCAGCATAGCAAGCTTTCAGGTATAATCTTTTTTTCCCTTTAACCTTATGATAAGCCCTCTAATTTTCAGGAAGATATTGGCTGCAGCTGGCTCTCATTTTGCTGGATTTGCATGAAACAAATTACAAAAAAATCCATATTCTCCAAAATGCTAACTTTTGGAACATTATAGTCGAATTTAGTTTCACTTGAATAAATTCGCTCATCTCTACTAATAGATCATTAAAGGAAACCTGTCACAAAGTATTCTCTATGTAACCTGACAGCAGCATGAAGTAAGCAGAGAAACCCTGATTCTAGCACTATCTCATTTAGTTCACTGGGTGCAGCAATTATTATAGGATCACAGTTTTCTCTGCAGTAAATCTAGCAAGCCTCAGCTGTTCAGCTGTGTATATCACCACTCACACCAGGTCTGGAGGAACAGCTATTCTCCTTGTGGAGAGTATTCTGCCAGCCGGCAGTGAGGAGACTTAAAGCCGCAATGCTCCTCTGGGAAATTACATATGCAAATTGTCACTTCAATGAGGAAGTAGACAATCTCTAATGCCACCCAATAAACGTAGTAATCCTAAAAATCATAATTGACTCTTTAACAAGTCTTTTAATATGACTTAAATCAGGGGTCTCAGACACCCAGCCCATATGCCGCATGTGGCCCATGAGGCTGCTTCATGCATCCCGCAGGTACCGTAGACCCCCTTGAAGATCACGGTCCAGTCCCAGCACTTGATAATGCCGGCACTGCCAGGAAAAAGCTCTGCTCAGCTATATTAATGGCAGCTCTCTACCAATCAGGGGCCACCAGCAGCATATGATGTCAGCTGCTGGCCTCTGATTGGCCAGTGGTTGGCAGTGAAGATGTGCAGAGAGCTTGTCTCTGTGCATGCCAGCAATACAACTGAAGGTAAGGGCGAGCATCAGTGCTGCTATCCTCAGGGGGAATATGGCGCCTATGGCACGCATCTCCAAGGGAACCAAAGACAATTGAGAACAATCTATGTGTGTGTCAGTCTGTGTATGTTTTTGTTTGTCTGTGTGTCTGTTTGTGTATGCATGTGCATGTGAAAAACAGCACAATAGGGGTCATTATTACAAGATAAGGAACCAAGATCGGCGCATTACTAGAACAAGGGGACAAGGATGGAGACATTACTACAAGAATGGTATCAGGATGGGGGAATTACTACAAGTACAGGATCAAGGTAGGGACATAACTACAATATGGAGACCAAGATGGGGACATTACTAGAATATGGGGACAAGGATGGAGACATTACTACAAGAAGGGGACCAGTATGGGGCATTACTACAAGTACAGGATCAGGGTAGGGACATTACTACAATATAGAGACCAAGATGGGGACATTACTATAAAAAGGGAACCAGAATGGGACATTACTACAAGAAAAGGATCAGGATGGGGACATTACTACAAGAAGGGAACTGGAATGGGGCATTACTACATGAAGCGGCTCAGGATAGTGACTAATGGTGCTAATTATAAGATTATATTACTGACAAGAAGGGGCTAAAATGTAAAAAAATTGTAAAAGTGATGTTATATATATATAATGTAAAATAAACAACAAAGTCCACCTTTCTTATTGCCACATCCAAAATGACCAAAGTTATAAACTTTGCTATAACCCATACTATGAATACCATTTAAAAAAATAAATTAAATAAGCAAAACAATGTAAAAATGGTGATCAAAAGGTGATTGACAAAAATATTTTATCACTAAGGCAGGCTTCACACCGCGGTACAACCAGGTCCGGGGTGAACCTGACAGCCCCAGACCTGATTTGCAAACAGAAGCAGAGGGCAAATATGTCCTCCGATCCTGTTTGTAGCCGGAGTCTGCAGAGCACAGCTGAGGGAGCTGTCCCCTGCTAAAATGGTGCTGAACTACTTCACAGGGGACAACTCCCTGGTGCTGAAGTTCAGTGTAGCTCACGCTGAACTGCAGTCGCCTGTATCTGGTTCCTGGATCGTCCTGGCTCCATAGACTCCCTTGTTAGGGAGCGCTGGATTGCCCCAGATCTGGGAGGATCCAATTTGGGCAGATCTTTCACCCTGGATACAAAAACATTGCAAGCACGAAAAATCTGAATTGTCCCGGATCCTCCCGGACAGATAGAAACTGGATGGCAGATAGCTGCCATCCAGCTCCATCCGGCCCCATAGGGCAACATTACAGCAAAATCGGGTCCGGGGCTGTCAGGTTCACCCTGGACCTGATTGTACCACAGTGTGAAGCCATGACGGAGACCACAATGCTAATGTGGCCCTAGCCTTTGCAGTAGCAGTGCATACAGATCAGTTTCTGAGATTCCCAGACAAGTCAATGAGTTTTCAAGATTTGGATCTGTGGAAGTGGAACAGATAAGGAAGAAATGGTTAGCTGCAGTAGGTGCGGTGAGAGCCCAAGTAGATATAGCTGTAGACTGTGGGAAACCCTTAGACAGCAAGTTCAATGTGGGGATGAATAGGCAATATGTAAGCCAGATGTGGGAGCTTTAGTGAAGAAACATTGGATACGTCATGCCGGGTAACGGGTTCCACTGAATGTAAAGGACAGTCAGTTGAATTGGGTTTTCATATCAGTGTTGCTGAATTTTTTTTACATAAAGCGATGTGCTGCTACATGTAATCATTAATCATGTTGCCTCTGTGTAAAACAAAAGAAGAATTAAAGGGATCCTGTCACCCCAAATCGCCTCCTAAGCTATGAAAACATGTCCCTGCAGCCTCCCATCAGTAATCCCACACTCCTTTTTGCTAATAAATGCATCCAGGGAAAGTGAAGAAAAACGTTATAGCACTTACTCATTAGTGATGATAATGAGCAGTGGCTATATTCATAGTCACCCAGGCGGGCCGATGTCGTCGTAATAGCACGCCTTAATAGGCGTGATCTGCAAGGCATAATGTTATCCGCGCCTCCCAGCGCTCCTCAGCGCTGGCGAGGCTATAATGGGGCTGTAATGACGCGAATCGTGTCATTTCCGGTATCGGGTGACGTTAGTACACCCGCGCCACTCAACAGGATAAACACTAAAGTTCACTTTATTTTCATAAAAAGGACTGAATCTTTTTTTGCTTTTGCTTTACATCTGGGTTTCCAGTGTCATCATGTGAAAAATCATCAGGTCATGAAAGGTTAATGTAAAATACCCAACAGTAACTTTTTTTCATATTTTTTAAAGACACAGCTGGTTTGCTGGAAAAGTTTAATCTGATTATTATGGGGAGGAAGAGTATTGGCTTTGAAGTGGTTAAACAAGTGAAGAATTTAACTATTTTTTTTAACAAGAGACAACCATGAGAAAAGCTTTCAGTCTGACAGAAAGAACAAGGAAAAATGGAAGTAATAAAATGGTAGTTTATCACTGCTGGCTACTTGTTCTTAAGAGATCAAAGACAATATTGATATTTGGGTGATGGAAACTATATGATAGCCCTGGAAATGGACTGGAGGAAAAAATGAAATCACAAAATAGATAGGGATGCTGACATGTATCACTGGTAATGGATAACAAATATCATTACAAAGGATATAATAGAGAAGAGCTAATTGTTTTCACCACAACTTTTATTCATATACAGATAAGATTTGCTAATATGGATGAATCTAGAATTATACATGTACTATAGTTAAAAATAAAGGAGTATTAAAAAAAGAAAAAAAATGTATGCCGGCTTTGATATCGAACATGATAACCACTTGAAATGCTCACTATATATAAAGAGAAATATACAGCAATAAATATGTAACCCTCAGGCAAGTCTTGCTAGGACTGTATAAGCAGCAGTTATCAATCTTTGTTTTCTGTGACCATGACTTAAAACATTTAGAGAAAAAGGAAAGAGTCATAATGTTAAACAGTAAAACATATGGACAGACTACTAATCATAATATTCAAGGACACCATGATAACAGGGTCAGTACTACAGGACTGCCGAATAGCAAATGTGGTACAAGTATTAACTCTGCAAGGAGTTGGTATGTTCTCCCCGGGTTTCCTCCCACTCCAAAGACATGCCAATAGGATGTGAGCCCCACTGAGGGCAGTGTTGCAAATGTATGTAAAGTGCTATGGAATTAATAGTGCAATATAAATGAATAAATATTATATTATATTTTTATAATTAAAAAATGGATAAAAACTGAGCCTAGAAACTATGGGTCTGTAAGTTTAACCTCTACTGTGGGCAAAATCTTTGTAAGGTTTTTAAGGTAAACTCACTGATGTCACTGTTCTCTCTGGGTGCCATCAGTGTGTGTCGGAGTTCACGGGGAATGGTCACTTTAATTTCAATGCTTAGCGTGAGCTCTGAATGTAGCAGAGCCCGAAAGTTTTTAAGAACCTCACTGTGGATTACAAGAGTATGTTTGGGGTTAATAAATGGGTAAAAGTGGGTGTCTGTGTTTTTTATTTCAAATAAAGGAGATTTTCTTTGTGTCTGCGTTTTTTAACTATTTATTTACATGATTGGTAATGTGGGGGTCTCATAGAGATGAAATCCAGGACTTAATGTCAGCTGTCAACTCACAGCTTTAATTAACCCCTTATAGTACCCTGATTGGCACCACACCAGGACAATCGGAATGATCCAGGTGAGTGTTAGGAATGGAGCATCTATTGGATGCATCATTTCTGGGCAGCTGCCGGCTGGTGTTTTTGCTTTGGGGCCCAACAACTATGGGCCTCCCAAGGCTTAGAATACCAATCCCCAGAGATGTGCTTTTTCTTGGCTCAGTATCAAAATTGAGGGGGACCCAGGCCATTTTTTTTACATTATTTATCCCGTATTTTGATACCCAGCCAAGATAACACACACAGGTGGGGGCCCCAGCTTGCAGCTGTGTGCTTTATTTGCACTGTGTATCAAAATACTGGAGACCCCATGCCATTTTTTTTTTTTTTTACACTAATATGATGATAGTTTGGATTTCATACACTAAGGTGATGGAAGAAAAATAAACAGACACCGGCACAGAGGGTGGAGGCACAGTATGATAGACGCTGTCACAGAGGATGGGCAATAAAGTTTAGAAATATTCATAAGGCGCAGAATGGTAAGTATAATACAACTGCTTATAATCCCCATTTTGCTACATTTTTCAGACCCCTTACCCTTACTATCACCATTTTATAGTATAAAGTTCAGAGGTTACTCACTTCATATTACGTTATAGCCTAAAGTTCAGGTCCCATAGACTTATAGGAGTTTGGTGTCAGGTTTGGGTCACGTCTGGTCCTTAACCTAGACTTTTTATTAAATCCGGCCATATCCGCCAAAGCCGAACATCTGTGTGTCATCCATCTCTAGTCTCTACTAACCAGGTAAATCTCCAGTTCCAATAGCACCACTGCTTTGGTGGTTCCAGTGTCATACTGCAGTGTTGACTATGTCACAAGACTACTGTGACCAATCAGGCCTGATGTTGTGTCTACATGTACATCCATTACCACTGAGGCTTTTAAGTGTCTTCAGTGGTCATGTGCTTATTATTGACAAGTTGTACCTGCAGAACAAGCAGATAAGATCAGCAAAAGCACCAGAGTGGTGGCACTTAAGCAACAAGTGGCTTAAGTATTAAAAATGTTTACTATATTCTGCACCCTAGACATTTTAGTGAATGCTAAAAATAAATAAAAGTATTTGACAATCTTGAATCCAAAAGTTGGTGGATAATTACCAATAATAACAAAAAAAAATTGGTAAATCAATAGGAATTCCAAAACTAAACTTTCACACATAGCTGTATTTAATAATGTTTCTAAGCATGGAAGCTGTAATAGGCGCCAGTATCTAGTAGGAGGTATTTCTTGAAAACTGTGAATGATGAGCGAACAGTAGAAATGATACAAGGAGTAATCATCAGCCTATTATATCCAGTTGAAGATAGGCCCAAAGTCAGTATTTATCATTGAGACACAGTTTCTCAACACCTTTCATATATGAGTGAAGGAGTTATACTGAATTTCCATGTTTATATATCCAAACTGACTTATATGTACATCAGTTACAGCTAAAGCTACTCTATTTGTACAATGCAATAGCTTTCATCCTGGAGTTAATTCTTAATTGCAATGACTGTATCTAATCATCTAAAATCAGTAATGTTCAGTACCATAACATCAGAAGCCATGTGCTTTGCAAAAAGACTAGACTGACATGTTTTCCACTTGTGTCAAAAACCAGATAACAGACGGAAGGTCGGAGAACAAAGAACTCAAAATTTGTCAAGGCTTCTCTCAGGAACATATGTTCCTCATTTGCTTGGACAAACTTGGCAGAGCTCTTTCATTATGCTTCATTTTTTTTTCTTTCCTGGAGTGTTCTTTTAACATCCCCCAGGCAGCAAACTCATACTATATTAATTACGACAGGATATAGTCCAATTGAAAGCAAGAAGACTGCAGCCAAGCTTCGCATAGACTAGGCTTTCTGTGCTGAATACTATCAGATAACCTGATGTGTAGAAGGAAAAGAAAGAAAGAAAAGAAAGAAGAAAGAAAGAAAGAAAGAAAGAAAGAAAGAAAGAAAGAAGAAAGAAAAAAGAGAAAGAAAGAAAGAAAGAAAGAAAGAAAGAAATCAGTTATGAGCAAAAGATTTTCATAAGGGAACAGAAAACATACACTGGTATTACTAACTAGAAGTTGCATACCTTTTATATATGACTATCTGGATATTTGTATTTGTATTTGAGTTGGACTAGTAGTAGTGTTCCTCTTTAAGGCATCAATCGCTCCAATGTATCATAATGTGAATTGTGTCATGCATCTTTGTATACAGTTGTGGCCAAAAGTATTGACACCCCTGCAATTCTGTCAGATAATACTCAGTTTCTTCCTGAAAATGATTGCAATCACAAATTCTTTGGTTTATTATCTTCATTTAATTTGTCTTCAATGAAAAAACACAAAAAGAATTGTCCTAAAGCCAAATTGGATATAATTCCACACCAAACATAAAAAGGGGGTGGACAAAAGTATTGGCACTGTTAGAAAAATCATGTGATGCTTCTCTAATTTGTGTAATTAACAGCACCTTTAACTTACCTGTGGCACCTAACAGGTGTTGGCAATAACTAAATCACACTTGCAGCCAGTTGACATGGATTAAAGTTGACTCAACCTTTGTCCTGTGTCCTTGTGTGTACCACATTGAGCATGGAGAAAAGAAAGAAGACCAAAGAACTGTCTGAGGACTTGAGAAACCAAATTGTGAGGACGCATGAGCAATCTCAAGGCTACAAGTCCATCTACAAAGACCTGAATGTTCCTGTGTCTACCGTGCACAGTGTCATCAAGAAGTTTAAAGCCCATGGCACTGTGGCTAACCTCCCTAGATGTGGACTGAAAAGAAAAATTGACGAGAGATTTCAACGCAAGATTGTGCGGATGGTGGATAAAGAACCTCGACTAACATCCAAACGAGTTCAAGCAGCCCTGCAGTCCGGGGGTACAACAGTGTCAACCTGTACTATCCGTCGGCGTCTGAATGAAAAGGGACTGTATGGTAGGATACACAGGAAGACCCCACTTCTTACCCCGAGACATAAAAAGCCAGGCTGGAGTTTGCCAAAACTTACCTGAGAAAGCCTATAACGTTTTGGAAGAATGTTCTCTGGTCAGATGAGACAAAAGTAGAGCTTTTTGGGCAAAGGCATCAACATAGAGTTTACAGGAAAAAAAAGAGGCATTCAAAGAAAAGAACACGGTCCCTACAGTCAAACATGGCGGAGGTTCCCTGATGTTTTGGGGTTGCTTTGCTGCCTCTGGTACTGGACCGCTTGACCGTGTGCATGGCATTATGAAGTCTGAAGACTACCAACAAATTTTGCAGCATAATGTAGGGCCCAGTGTGAGAAAGCTGGGTCTCCCTCAGAGGTCATGGGTCTTCCAGCAGGACAATGACCCAAAACACACTTCAAAAAGCACTAGAAAATGGTTTGAGAGAAAGCACTGGAAACTTCTAAGGTGGCCAGCAATGAGTCCAGACCTGAATCCCATAGAGCACCCGTGGAGAGATCTAAAAATGGCAGTTTGGAGAAGGCACCCTTCAAATATCAGGGACCTGGAGCAGTTTGCCAAAGAAGAATGGTCTAAAATTCCAGCAGAGCATTGTAAGAAACTCATTGATGGTTACTGGAAGCGATTGATCGCAGTTATTTTGACTAAAGGTTGTGCAACCAAGTATTAGGCTGAGGGAGCCAATACTTTTGTCTGGCCCATTTTTGGAGTTTTGTGTGAAATGATCAATGTTTTGCTTTTTCCTTCATTCACTTATGTGTTTTTTCATTGAAGACAAATTAAATGAAGATAATAATACCAAAGAATTTGTGATTGCAATCATTTTCAGGAAGAAACTGAGTATTATCTGACAGGATGGCAGGGGTGTCAATACTTTTGGCGACAACTGTATGTGTATTGTGTGAGCTGTTGTGTCATGTGATGTGGGTGGTGTGTTGGAATAAGCATAATGCACACTAATATTTGCTAATGTAAAGTATAATGTAAGTTAAAATATATAGCATATTGAGGATATTGTAGGTATAATGCATAATGATGAAGTATACTGTGAGGCATAATGTAAGGTATAATGTAAAATGTATAGAACTGCTAGGTAGGATGTTTGATAGGCGAGTTGTGCCCAGTGGTTTTCTGTGGGTCGTGTGGCAGTTGGGTGCTGGGACTAATCCACAACAGGAAGAGTTTGGCTCCAGGGTAAGTGACAGCTTACTGCAGAGCTTTAAATAGGGCCCCGCTAGTGACTGTAGGAACATTCAAATCTGACAAGTCATTAGGGCTGGTATAATGCATATTGATATAGTATAATGTAAGGTCCACACACCCAGCTAGGACCACGGTTGTCATGTAGCATTTCAGGGCATCTGGATTTAATCCCTTGCCCACAACTACCATCTCACACCACCCTAATCTGGTCTGCTCTCCTATTAGACTAAATAGCACACAATAAAAGGTGCAATCTGCGCTCCTCTCAAGAACTCCTTCTCTTCTCCCCCCGCATCTCCATCTCCCACAACTGCATACAAGACTTCTCTCGTGCATCCGCCATACTCTGGAACTCTCTTCCACACCACATCAGACACTCCCCTACCCTGGGAACCTTCAAGAAAAACCTAAAGACCCACCTCTCCTTCAAGCCTATAACCCACACTGAGACCTAATCCGCTGCACCATCTCACCTCTCCCCCTCCTACTCTCTCCTACCCATCCCCTATAGACTTTGAAGAAGTTGGGAAGGAAAGGTGTATAACAGTCCGCGCTGCCAGGTCCACTTACTCCAAAGAACACACGTGTAGGTGATGTTCAAACAATTTCCTTTATTTTCTCCGACGCGTTTCAGTGCCTCCTGGCACCTTCCTCAGGAGCACCCAGGAGGGCACCGAAACGCGTTGGAGAAAATAAAGGAAATTGTTTGAACATCACCTACACGTGTGTTCTTTGGAGTAAGTGGACCTGGCAGCGCGGACTGTTATACACCTTTCCTTCCCAACTTCTTGATGTGTCTCCATTAGTGATGGGCGAATCCTAAATTACTCGGAATCGCTTGACTCTAGCGAGTCCGAGCACAGGACTCGCTACTCGTTGCGAGTCTAGCGAGTCCAATGTTAATGAATGGGGAAGCGAGTAATAGCGAGTAGTGTGAGATTTACAAATCGCAGATGTGTCTCGGAAGCTTCAGCCTGAAGCAATCCTAGTTTTGCCATTTATTTGCATTGGACTCGTTTACTTTGCAACTGTAATCGCTGGGAAACTCGCACAGATAAGAGTCCTGTCTGCTCTGTGCTGCCACAGCTCCAGGGTCCTAGAGCCTGCCTGCTGCCTGATGTAGCAGAGCTGAGATTGTTCTCAGTCTGCTCATTCTCTGTGCATAGACATCTATATCTATGCACAGGGATGAGCAGAGAGGACATCGCGTTTTGGACTGCGTCGGACGGAAGAGGATTTTTTTAATTAAAGATGGAGTCCCTAATGGCTTTTTTTTTTTATTTCTAATAAAAAATTTTCTCTGTGTTGTGTTTTTTTTAAAACAATTTAATAGAAATTCATGGCGGTCATGTCTAATATTGGCGTGACCGCCATAAATTTCGGGCTTAGGGCCAGCTGATAATACAAAGCTGGCCCTAACCTCTTTATTACCCAGCGTGCCACCGCCACCAGGGCCGCTGGAAGAGCGGGGTTCAGCGCCAGAGGATGGCGCTTCAATGAACGCGCCATCTTCTGGGGCGGCTGCGGGCTGCAATTTGCAGCGGGGGGTGCCCAGAAAGCTTGGGCATCCCTGCGCTGCGGATTCCAGCCCCCAGCTGCTTAGCTATGCCTGGCTAGAAATAGAAATTGCGCGGAGCCCCATGCATTTTTTTTAAATTATTTCATGAAATTCTGAGATTCTGACTCAGACTCTGACTCTGAGACTCTGACTCTGAGACTCTGACTCTGAGACTCTGACTCTGAGACTCTGAGACTCTGACTCTGAGACTCTGACTCTGAGACTCTGACTCTGAGACTCTGACTCTGAGACTCTAACTCTGAAATTCATGAAATAATAAAAAAAAATGCGTGGGGCTCCGCGCAATTTCTATGTCTAGCCAGGTACAGCTAAGCAGCTGGGGGCTGGAATCCGCAGCGCAGGGATGTCCAAGCTTTCTGGGCACCCCCCGCTGCAAATTGCAGCCCGCAGCCGCCCCAGAAGATGGCGCGTTCATTGAAGCGCCATCCTCTGGCGCTGAACCCCGCTCTTCCAGCGGCCCTTGTGGCGGTGGCACGCTGGGTAATAAAGGGGTTAATACCAGCTTTGTTATACAAGCTGGTATTAAGCCCGAGATTCTTAATGTCAGGCCACGTTTGACCCAGCCACTAAGAATCTCCAATAAAGGGTTAAAAAAACACAGAGAAAAATTTTTATTTGAAATAAAAAAAAAGCCATTAGGGACTCCATCTTTAATTAAAAAAATCCTCTTCCGTCCGACGTAGTCCAAAACGTGATGTCCTCTCTGCTACATCCCCTGTGCATAGATATAGATGTCTATGCACAGGGAATGAGCAGACTGAGAACAATCTCAGCACTGCTACATCATGTCTGTGAGCAGGCGGGCTCTAGGACCCTGGAGCTGCACAGAGAAGACAGCTGGACTCGGCTCGCAATGTAACAGCAGTTATTTGCGAGTTTCCCTGCTATCACTGGCACAGAAGCCGAGTCTAATGCAACCAATGGCAATCCTAGTTTTGTCAGCGTTTGCCATTCATTTGCATTGGACTCGTGCGAGTAAACGCTGGGAAATTCGCAGAGTACCGAGTCCTGCGAGTCCCTTACTACTCACCGAGTAACGAGTCCTAGCGAGTAGATTCGCCCATCCCTAGTCTCCATGAGTGAGTGGTCGGTGTAAGTCCAGTAGCAGCCATCAGGACATTAATACCATATGCCTTCAAACCAGTTGTGGGTCTCACAACTGGCATAGGTGAGTGAAATTCTTGCACACCACCTTGATATTCAGTGTCACAAGTGATAGGGCACTATTGCGCCTCTTGTTCCCCCTCCTTTTCTTTTATTGCTATAGACTGTGAGCCCTTGTGGACAGGATCTCTGCCCTAATGTAGCTGTATGATTTATTAGTCATTATTTATGTTCTCATCCTTGTTCTGCCCTTACACATGTAAAGCGCCATGGAACCAATGGCGCTATATAAATAAATAATAATAATTAACACCTTAGTGACGGCGCATTGCATATATACGTCGTCAAAACAGGGTCCTTATTCTGTTAGGACGTGAAAATAAGTCCTAACAGAAAGGGCCCTGGTTTGACGCCCCTGGAGCTAAAATCTCCGGGGTTTAAGCTACCGGGGGTAGCTGAGACCCTAGAGATTAGGAATTGGCTGGTGTTTTACCGGCACCAGTAATGTGATGACCGGTAAACACCGTTTACCGATCATCACATTGCACAAAGTGAAAGTGCCGGTAAAAATGCTTTCACTTTGATCCGACATGAAAACACATGTCGGAACAAAGTGAAAGCATTAACCCCATAGCCCTGGAAGACCCCCAGTACTGGGGATCACCCCCCCTCCCTCCCTGGGGATTACTCCCCCCACCCCTAAAACACCTAAAAATGGCGGCGGCCGGCGGTAAAACCCGCCGCCTCTGCTGCATCTCTATGCGATCTGTCAGATCGCATAGAGATGCCGCCATTCCTGGGGGGCCACTGGTCCCTTCTGTGGCCCCCCAATGTAATCCCCTTCACCCCTGATCTTCCCCTCCTCCCTGCGCGGCTCCTCAGCTCCCCTCTTCCCTGTGCGTCTCCCCACTGAGTCTCCAGCTCCCCCTCCTCCCTGCGCGGCTCCCCCTCCTGTATTCAACCTCCCCCCCTTCCCCAGGTCTACCCTTCGACCCCCCCCGCCCCCCCCTCCAGTCTGCAGCCCCCTGCTCTGCTCCGGTCCCCCTGCTCTTTCATACTTACCCTCCTGCAGCATCACCGGCCGTCTTCTCTCTGCCTCTGTCCCGGCGCCGCTGCTCTGTGTGCGCCGGAACAGAGGCAGAGTTAACCCCTCAACGACCACACAGGGGTCTTCTGCAGTTAACCCCCTGTGTGGTCACAAGGGGTTAACTGCAGATCATCATCCCTGTGTGGTCACAGGGGGTTACTGGATCTGCAGTTAACCTCTTGTGACCACACAGGGATTATGACCTGCAGTTAGCCCCTTGTGTGGTCACAAGGGGTTGACTGCAGGTCATCATCCCTGTGTGGTCACAAGGGGTTATTGAATCTGCAGTTAACCCCTTGTGACCACACAGGGATGATGACCTGCAGTTAACCCCTTGTTGGTCACAAGGGGTTAACTGCAGGTCATCATCCCTGTGTGGTCACAAAGGGGTTACTGAATCTGCAGTTTTTTGTACTGTCCCTTGTACAAGGGGTTAACTGCAGGTCATATCCCTGTGTGGTAACAAGGGGTTAACTGATCTGCAGTTAACCCTTTTGACCACACAGGGATGATGACCTGCAGTTAACCCCTTGTGACCACACAAGGGGTTAACTGCTGGTCATCATCCCAGTGTGGTCACAAGGGGTTACCGGATCTGCAGTTAACCCCTTGTGAGCACACAGCGATGATGACCTGCAGTTAACCCCTTGTGACCACACAAGGGGTTAACTGCAGGTCATCATCCCTGTGTGGTCACAAGGGGTTAACTGCAGATCTGGTAACCCCTTGTGACCACACAGGGATGATGATCTGCAGTTAACCCTTGTGACCACACAGGGGTTAACTTCAGATCATCATCATCTGCTGAGAATCATTGCTGGACCTCCCACTGGACTACGTCGGACCTCCCACTGACTACGTCGACCTCCCCAAATGGACTACGGGGGACCTCCCACTGGACTACGTCGGACCATCCCACTGACTACGTCGGACGTCACTGTAATAAAGTGGGTCTAAATATGTGTTTGTTTTTTCCAATAAAAATATTTTCTCTGTGTTGTGTTTTCTTTAACAATCTACTAGAGATTCCTAATGGTCCAGTCTAATATTGGCCAGTTGTTATGAATCTCGGGCTTATTGCCAGCTGCCAAAAAGCTGGCATTAACCCCTTATTACCCAGTCTGCCACAGCTACACGGCAGCTGGAAGAGCTGGATACAGCGTCAGAAAATGGCGTTTCTATGAATGCGCCATTTTCTGGGGTGGCTGCGGCTGCAATTCGCAGCGGGGGGGGGGGGGCCAGAAAGCTTGGGCCTCCCTACGCTGAGGATTCCAGCCCCCAGCTGCCTAGTTGTACCTGGCTGGCCCAAAAATAAGGCAAAGCCCACGCCATTTTTTTTTAAAAAATTATTTCATGAAATAATTTAAAAAAAAGGGGGCTTCCCTATATTTTTGGTTTCCAGCCAGGTAAAACTAGGCAGAAGGGGTTGGTGGCAGCCCGTAGCTGCCTGCTGTACCTGGCTGGATCAAAAATATGGCGAAGCTCCACGTCATTTTTTTTTTTATTTAATAAAGAAATACTAAAAAATAAATGCAGGGAAGGAGACGACCAGGACACGGTGTGTCCGCATCTTGTGCACATGCTCTAAAAGTGAGAAATTGTGCGAAAAAAAGAAAATGTTGAATATGACATTATCAAATTCTGTGAAGTAGCTGTGGGTTCCAAATGCTCACTATACCCCTAGATATAATCCTTGAGGTGTCTAGTTTCCAAAATGGGGTGACTTGTGCGGGAGCTCAAATGTTTAGGCACATACGGGCTCCCCATATGTGACATGGTGTCCGCTAACTATTGGAGCTAATTTTCCATTCAAATTGTTAGCGGACACCATGTCGCATATGGAGAGCCCCTGTGTGCCTAAACAATGGAGCTCCCCAACAAGTGACCCCATTTTGGAAACTAGACCCCCCAAGGAACATATCTAGATGCATAGTGAGAACTTTCAACCCCAAGTGCTTCACAAATTAGTCTGTATAAAGGAAAAAAGAAGATTTTTGTGAAAAGAAGTACTTTTTCATTTTTACAGATCAATTTGTGAAGCACCTCGGGGTTCCAAGTGCTCACTATGCATCTAAATACGTTCCTTTGGGTGTCTAGTTTCCAAAATGGGGTCACTTGTGGGGGAGCTCCAATATTTAGGCACATAGGGGCTCTCCATACGTGACATGGTGTCCACTAACAATTGGAATTGTAAGTGGATACCATGTCGTGTATGGCGAGCCCCTGTGTGCCTAAACATTGGCGCTCTGCCACAAGTGACCCCATTTTGGAAACTAGACACCCCAAGGAACTTATTTAGATGCATAGCGAGCACTTTGAAACCCCAGAAGCTTCACAAATTGATCCGTAAAAATGAAACAGTACTTTTTTTTTTCACAAAAAGACTAATTTGTGAAGCACCTGGGGGTTGAAAGTGCTCACTATGCATCGGGATATGTTCCTTGGGGGATTTAGTTTCCAAAATGGGGTCACTTGTGGGGGAACTCTAATTTTTAGGCACACAGGGGCTCTCTATATGCGACATGGTGTCTACTAACAATTTGAATGGAAAATTAGCTCCAATAGTTAGCGAACACCATGTCGCGTATGGAGAGCCCCTGTGCGCCTGAACATTAGAGATCCCCACAAGTGACCCCATTTTGGAAACTAGACACCCCAAGGAAGTTTATTAGATGCATAGTGAGCACTTTGAACCCTCAGATACTTCACAAATTGATCCATAAAAATGAAAAAGTACTTTCTTTTCCACAAAAATTTTCTTTTTTCATTTTTACGGATTCATTTGTGAAGAACCTAGGGGTTCAAAGTGCTCACCACCAATCTAGATAAGTTCTTTGGGGGGTCTAGTTTCCAAAATGGGGTCACTTGTGGGGAGCTCCAATGTTTAGGCACACAGGGGCTCTCCATACGTGACATGGTGTCCGCTAATAATTGGAGCTAATTTTCATTCAGATTGTTAGCGGACACCATGTCGCGTATGGAGAGCCCCTGTGTTCCTAAACATTGGAGCTCCCCCACAAGTGACCCCATTTTGGAAACTAGACCCCCAAGGAACTTATCTAGATGCATAGTGAGTACTTTGAACCCTCAGGTGCTTTACAAATTGATCCGTAAAAATGAAAAAGTACTTTATTTTTTCACAAACATTTTCTTTACATGGGCAACAGGATAAAACGCATCCTAAAATTTGTTGGCCAATTTCTCCTGAGTACACCGATACCTCATATGCATTCATAAACCACTGTTTGGGCGCACTGCAGGGCTCGAAAGAGAAGGAGCGCCATTTGACTTTTTGAATGGTAAATTAGCTCCAAAAGTCAAATTGCGCTCCTTCCCTTCTGAGCCCTGCCGTGCGCCCAAACAGTGGTTTATGTCCACATATAGGTATCGGTTTACTCAGGAGAAATTGCCCAACAAATTTTAGGATGCATTTTATCCTGTTGCCCATGTGAAAATGAAAAAATTGAGGCTAAAAGAACATTTTTGTTGGGAAAATTAAAATGTCCATTTTTTGTTTCCATTTTGCTTTAGTTGCTGTGAAGCACCTGAAGGGTTAATCATTTTCTTGAATGTAGTTTTGAGTAGCTTGAGGGGTGCAGTTTTCGGAATGGTGTCAATTTGGGTGTTTTCTGTCGTGTACACCCCTCAAACGGACTTCAAATGTGATGGTGGTCACTAAAAAAATGGTTTTGTAAATTTTGCTGGAAAAATGAAAAATTGCTGATGATCTTTGACCCCTTATAACTTCCTAACGAAATTTTTTTTTTTCAAAAATTGTGCTGATGTAAAGTAGACATGTGGGAAATGTTATTTATTAACTATTTTGTGTCACATAATGCTCTGGTTCAACAGAATAAAAATGATCTGTTGAAGTGTTCCAGTGATATTACCTCATAAAGGGAGAGTGGTCAGAATTACAAAAAACGGTCTGGTCATTAAGGTGGAAATTGGCTCCGTCACTAAGGGGTTAAATATACATACAGATGACAGCTGTATAGCCATGTTCAGCTATAAACATTAGGTAGCATTCTCTTTGCCTCTCATCATGATTCTTGCTAATATATGCAGGATTGCTAACACGCACAGGAGAATGTAAGAGGGGGCGAATGGGTCTCCCCAAAACATTGCCAATTGATAACTCTCAGGCTAATTAAATGGCAATAATAGTGGCATGACTACAGGTCTCAGACAAAACAATCAACCAAAAACATGTATGTAACTTGACTTCAGTCAAATTACAGAGGGGTTCTGTGTGAGTTGCAAATCACAAATGAGTCTATGCTGGCAAGATCGCATATGACTTGTGATCTATGACTTAACTAACAACAGTGTCCAAGTTAATGTGTTGGTTTCATTGCAGGTCACAAAGAGACTACTTGACAATTACTACATTATATAGAATGATACAATGCTGCACCGAGATCTTTATGTTGCGTTACCAGTGTGGTCACATAGCCCTAGTGTAGTCATTATTGCTATGATTAGCTCCTATAATTTATGTGCTGTTTGGGAAAATTGGAGAATGTGCTTGTCCTCATTCCAAGCTACAGTTAGTTATTTGACATATCAACTTTAAAAAGTGCATGATTAGACAATAACAGTAGGAGCTAGACAGATGAAACATCTGTTACAACAAGCCATGAAGACCATCAGCGGGTGAATAAATACACGTCTGCTGTTTTCCAAAGGTTTAAAATTTTATCAGCTACATGGAGTCTAATTTTAAAAAAGGATTAATGTTTTAATATTTCCACTAATTTTTTTTTTGGGGGGGGTGGTTGATGTCAGCTGTGAATTGATAAAACATATGCATTGGAAATAAACGTTTACATAAATAAAGTCTCATTTGGAGACTTTCTTTTTTCAAAGTTCTGACGTAATCAAATTGTGTATCATCCCTCTATGTTCATTGAATTCAATTAACAAGTCTCCAATGGACAATCGCATTCAGCAGCAGGCACAGAATCTAAGAAATTCCGTACCTGTCACTGACCACAAGTAAACTATGGAGCCTTGTTGTGAGAACGAGGCTCCATTGGTTGAATTAACTCCCAGTCAGCGCAAGGCACAGAATTTCTCATGCTCGTGATCTATGGATCATCATCTATAGGATTCATTGGGTATTGTGAGACATTACACCATTTGATTACGTTGGAACTTCTAAGAGTCTGTAATCAAATAAACATTTTTTTCCTGTTAGTTTTTTAACTATACACCTACTGGGTTACTAATGGGGGTGTCTGATAGACTCATCTCCATTATTAACCCCTGGACTTGATGCCAGCCATCGATTCATAACTGACATCAACCCCAAAAATATTACTCCGATTGCCACTGCACCAGGGCAATCACAAAGAGCTGGGCGAAGCTCCAGAAATGGTGCATCTAATGTAATGCACAATTTTTGAGGTGGGAGGGCTGCTAAATTTAGAAGGGGTCGGGACAAATAACCTTGGACCTTTCCAGCCTGATAATACTACCTCCAGATGTCTGCTTTACCTTGGCTGGTTATCAAAAATAAGGTTACCCCACACTTTTTGTTTAATTATTTAAATAAATAATTAAAAAAACAGCATGGTGTCTTCTCTATTTTCGATAACTAGCAAGGTAAAGCAAACAATTCAAGGCTTCAGCCCAATGTTGTCTGCTTTACATTGGTTATCAATAATAGGGGGGACCCCATGTAATTTTTTAATTTATTTATTCCCTATCCATATTTGTTTGCAGGTCATTTGTTCTGCCCCTACACCCATTTTGCTTTTTTGAACCCCCTAGGCTACACTATCAACATTTTACAACACAAAAGTTCAGGTCCCTATTGACTTATGTAGAGTCCGGGGTCAAGTTTGGGTCAAGTCCAGGTAGTGAAATAAACTAAAGACTACCAAAACTCAGTGAACCTGAATATCCACGAGTCCCATACTCCCTAATCAGGACTTTGACCTCGCCATTTCAGAAATGTACACTTATTCTTCTATAACCACGTATTTGTTCTTTAGAGATTCTGCTCATGGACGGATATTCTAACATTTTCTTTTAAAAGTTGCTGATAAACTTCAAAATGCAATGTCCTGTTAATGTTGACAAGCTTTAAAAGATGTAGCAAAACAGACCCATATCATGATATTGTCGTGTTTTACACACATCGTAAGGAGTTTTTATGCTGTAATGAGATTTTTTCTTTATACAAACATAACCATTACCATGGAAACAAAAAAGTTCTATTTTGGTCTCATCTATCCAAAAACATTTTTAGTAGCTTTCTGGCTTGTCCAAGTGATATTTAGCAAAATGCAGATGGGCAGCAACATTCTTTTGAAAGCAGTGGCATTTTCCTTGTAATCCTGTCATACATGTCATTGTTATATAGTGCCCTCCTGATGGTGGACTTATGAACATTAACATTACATTGAATTTAATATCATGACATTGAATCGTGAACACCAATATGAAACAGGCCTTTATTTGCTGAGAGGTTACCTTGGGTTCCTTTGAAGCCTCATAGTCGTTATTGCTCTAAAGGTACCGTTACACGGCACATTGTTGAAACGATGTCGGCAACGATCTTGGGGGTGCGCGGTCGTTTTTGACATCATTTCAACATCGCTGGTGAGATGTCGCACATCTAGATATTGTGGACAACTCACCAACGATGTTGTGAGCAGTTATCGTTCGCAAACCCCGAGAACGATCCCTGCTCATTGCTGTGAATGGCGAAGTCGTCCACGACACCGTTATCACGGTGTCACACAGAACGATGCAGCAGGTTGCTGGAGTTGAGATCGTCAGGTTTTTCAACATGTTGGTAAACCTGTCAACTCCGAACCAAGGATTTATCGTAGCAACTTGCCAGAGTCACACGCAACAAGGTCGCAACGACGTTGCTGGTACGCATCCAAACCCGTGATATATCAGTGATGTCGTTGACGATGTCGTGTAACGAGACCTTTAGAGTGATCTTTTTTGATTGATAACTTGACTTTCTAACATTTGCACACAATCTATCAGACTGCTGAATTTCTTTTAGAGATGGTTTTCTTATCCTTTCCAGCCAGATGAGCATTAACAACATTTCTTTTGAAGTCTTCAGAACGCTCCTTTATTTGTTCCATGATACACTTCCATAAAAAGGGGAGATTCAGACTTTAAAGGATCACTATTATTTATAAAACAGGTCACCCACTAACACCTGTTTGCCATCTACTTGATTGGAAACATCAGATTCTAATTTCACATTCAAATTGTCTGCTAATTTAAAGGTGCACATATTTTTGAGACTCACAGACACGTTTTATTAGACTATCCTCCACAATAAAAAAATGATAACGTCTAATAATTCTTTACTTATTTGATTGATTTAGTTCCCTTTATCTACTTTTAATGGCCACTTTACACGCAACAGGAAGATAGAAAACGGCAGGTGTCGGAGACAATTGTACCTTTTACCTTCAAAACACCTTGCAGATACCTGAATTACACGCAGCCACTTCAAGGTGTTTTGAAGGTAAAAGGTACAATTGTCTCCGACACCTGCCGTTTTCTATCTTCCTGTTGCCGCGTGTAAAGTGGCCATAAGAGCTGTGTAAAAATGTAACATACTGTTAGTTCATATTTATTCAGAAGTATGAATTGTATTTTGAAAACTCATTTTTTTTGTCTGGTCACGTTAATGAGAGACATTCTATGACATTATGGCTGTAGACAATAACAATTATTTTCATATACCAGGACATGCTTCAAATTAGGTACCCTGACTGCGTCTATGGAAGATCGAACTCCAGTGATCATTTTGCAAGGTTTTAAAGCAAACACCTAAGCTTTGTTCACATGTCCATTCACACTTTCTGTTTCACACTGTCTATTCCACTGTAGGAACAGACAAGTGGAGAAAGTAATTTGTTGCATGGGTTATGCTAAAGGAGAATTGGTTTGTTATTGAATTTTGTTAAATTTGTTTTCTTGAATGGAAAATAAAATTTTTGCATGTAAAACTTTTTATGCTTTAAAAACATACACCAAAAAAACCCCAAACAGATGCCAAAATACAAGGATCACTTACTTCAAAATAACAACACACACAAACGGTATAATACTGGTACAAGAGAGGAGTGACTTCACCCATTTATTTGATTCATGTAAAAGGGAAAAGGATGCATACGACTGAAAAAACTGTGGTGAAATATCCAAACATTGTAATTACCGTAATCCATTTCACTATAAACAAGCAACAAGGTATTTTACACCCATTCTTACTAAATTATCAGAACAAGCCTGGGACCTTCAAATCATTAGATAGAGTTCTAAGTTGAACATGAAGAAAGAATAAATATCCTGTATGCCCCTATAGACTATACTAAAATCAAAACTCCAATGACAAAATGGAATTCTGAAGACCTAAATCTAACTCAATTGAATATTTTGGATATCCTAGTACAAGCACATAAATATCTTCATAAAAAATAACTTACCAAAAATCTGATATCCACTGCACTCTGCAGGACACTGTAAGCCCAGTGATGAGGCAACATGAGTGCATAATACCTGTGCAGCAATCACTCTCAACTGACCACAACATGGGGAGGTGATTGGTAGTATTTTATATGTACACAGATGAGGTTTTCATAGGACGTGAGTCAGACATGAAAGTATGACGTTAAGTATCTGTATGGGACCTGTTGGTGACACCCATACTATTAGATCAGGCGGGCTGCCCAGCACTATATATATATATCACACCAGACATGTATATGATGCCCTATGGAGACCTCATCATTGTGCATTTAAAATCCCACCAATCACCTCCCCCATGTTGTGGCCAGTTTAGAGTGATTGCTGCACTGGTATTAAGTAGTCTTGTTGCCTCATCACTGGGCCTACTGTGTCCTGCAGAGTGCAATTGATATCAGATTTTTGGTTAGGTTTTTGAAGCTTTTTTGATTGAATTTTTGAATGTATGTCCTTGTAGTGTTTTTTCCACATAAGTATCTTCAATCATCTAGATACCTAGAAATAAGGCTCAAAATATGTCACAGGTCAATTTGCCGTATTACAAAATTGAACTACATCCAATGAATAAATGTTTCAAATGCCAACTTCCAAATGTAAATCTCTATCATTTCCCATGGAAATGCCCAAGTATCCAAACTTTTTAGTCCCATATTCAATCATTTACAACACACAAATATATTTGCATGGAAAGAACCACTATGGGCTTTCTTTGGTTACCTGGGACCAGAAATGTAGCCCAATATGAAGCGAGCTAGCACATTGTTACATTTTGTTGTGGCTACAAAAGTAAAATTTATTTTCAGCACCTGATTACAGAAACAACCCCGACACTTAAAACTATTTCTGAAAAACATGTCATATCGATTATAAAAGGAATATGTAAAAGTTTCATTACTCAAGAGAAAGAAGGTCAGTGAGTTTTTGACACCTAGAATTTATTTTATCACTATGCTACCAAACAATGTGCAAAATGATATTTAAAAATTCTATAAACTCAACATTGCGGCAGCAGATGGCCACCTGTCAACGATGAAATTGTAAGAATAATTGGTGGTGGTGGGATCTGCATGGTCTATTTATATTTAAATCTAATTCAATTCTGTTTGATAGAAGCAGGATGACCTCCATCAAACATGATGCTCTTTTATTTAAGAAAACGACAATCCCTAAAATCTGCAGTATTGAATTGGGTTGAAGGGTCATCTACCTGCTGAAAGTGGTTGTCCATTATAAGGACACCACCTTGTCATTCCTCATGTTTGTTCCCATTAAAATAAAAAATCTTATACTCACCTCTCATGCTGGTGTTGTTTCAGCGGTGCTCACAATTGTGTTCCTTGGAGCACACATGGCGCTGTCATGGTCATACGAGCTCGGCACCACATCACCAATGGCTTTACTGTCTCCACCTTCGGATGTATAAGTTATTAACAGGAAGTGAGCGGTCGCCGCAGCTCTTCTTCCTGTCAATTGCTCATACGTCTGAAAGTGGGAAGAAGGACACCAGAAGTAAATGGGCTTCAGTCTCATATGACATAGCAACCGTATGTGATCCCTGTGAACACGAGCACCGACACCTTTGGAACAGTGCAGGCATGGGTGGTGGGAATAACTATTTTCATTTTAATGAAGCCACACATGAAATGAGAAGGGGTAGACTGTCTTGTTAATGAATATACGTATACTAATCAGATAAGTTGATATGTGGGGGATTGGGTGAGAGGAGAAAAACAATGTAATTTTATTATTTTTGTATGCGTGTTTTCTTTTTTTTTCTTTTTGTTATTTCACATGTTTGTATTTATTGAAATATTTTAAATCTAAAATAGTCACATTTGTTGTTCTCAAAACTGAATAGACAAATAGAATGTGCTCATGGATATGTGCAGAGAACCTGACACATTAAAAAGATTCTGTCATATGTTTAGTGACAGATACCCAGATTGTAGCAGTGGGTCACTTACTGGATTTTACGCCATCTCCACCATGTTCTTGCTTCACCACAAGAGCACAGCACAGGGTAAATAATTCCCCATCAGTCTCAAGAGAGCCAGACACTCCTCAATGCGAGTACTCACTACTCGATCCATGCTTACTTAATATGCCTTTCTACTGCACTTTGGTATGTGCTCTGAACATACTACAGGTATAGTAGAGGATATATTTGCTTTAGGCAGTTCTACTGCATTTCCATCACAATTCCAAAAACACAGACAAAACAGTAAAAAGGTCCCATGTAATCAAATCCTAAAAAACTTTTACCCACAAAATGTTTCTTAGGCTGTGGTCACACATAGAAATCCGTTTTTGGAAGTGATTTTCATCACCAATCCGTTTTTTTCTGGGTGCTTTTTGAGCCTCCTGCACTCCTGAACGTTTTTGGAATTTTCATTAAAAAAAACGCATGCGCGAACGCATGCGCAAACGCAAGTGCGCGTTTGCATGCGTTCGCGCATGCGTTTCCCATAGGGCCCCATGTTAAAAAAAACGCATGAAAACGCATGCGTTTTTTAACTGATGCCAAAAACGTTGCATGCAACGTTTTTGACTCAAAAACGGACAGGGCAATGTTTGGAGCTCCATAGAAAAACGGACAGGGTGTTTATTACACCCAATCCGTTTTTCTGTCAGTTTTTGGACTTAGAAAAAAAAAATGAGAAAACTGAAGCCAAAAACGGACTGAGGGCTTATGTGGAACCCCAGCCTTATTCTACAACTTATTTCTAATGTCAGACAGAAACACTTTCTGATGAACCATGTAGTGTAGAAGTAATTTTTGAAGGAAGGTCATTAAACTGAATAAGGCACTTGATTAATAAGTAGACCCCTTCTCAATTATATAGATTGTATTAATGAATCACACATTGGTAGTTTGTTGCCAAGTGGAGCTGAAATACTTCACAATCAGAAGGAAGCCAGAGTCCTGTGATAATAGACTATAGCCATTAATGACCTGGTATGGCCGCATGCCAGATCCAAATTCTACACATTCTTATCAAGTTAATCTTTAAAAAGGAAATGTAGTAAAGCTAATCACTAAATGTCTTATATTCATAACTAAGACTGAGAATATCGGACTGACCTATTCAATACACAAAAGTAGAGGATTGTTGAAATTCAGTCTTGTCTTTAAATTAATGTGGCCAGATATGATTTAAACACTGTCATCATGCCTATATCAATATATTAGTAATAGGCTTAGGTATAAAAATAGAGGTCACCAGAAATAAGATCACGTGATGTGTTCTGGAACCATTGCTATAACATATACCAACATAGGTTTTTCAATGATTGTCGCCTATATTCACATAATGACAGATATTCTTGTATTTTTAACCTGCTAAATGGCCTTCTGGAAAATGTGAATGCTAAGTCTACTCATTAAATGATAATTGCTTGTGCCAGTACTAATGGTCATACTAGGTCTTTTATCAAATTTAAGACAGCAATCTGGCAAAAAATAATGCAAAATAGGAGTGGTCATGACCAGCCATCAGCTTTAGTGGTTAGGAGTAGAGATGGGTGAACCCGCAGATGTTCAGGTTCGGGAGAGGATTTGCCCCGATCTTACGACCAAGCCTGGAACCCCATATAAGTCTAAGGGGACCCAAACTTTACAGTTATAAAATTGTGTCAGTAAGGGCTGGAGTTCTACAAAAGGAAGCAAAATAGGGATTAAAGTGGGAGCATTATGCTTACCAGTCTCCAGCGCTGCAATCACTCTTGCTTCTGGGTCCATTCATTAGCCTCTTGTTTATTTACTACACTCCAACAGCCAGTCACAGACACCCACTCTTGACAGCATCTATGATTGGCTGAGGCACCCCTACCCATTGTGCCAGCATGTGTGATTGGTTGCCATATGCATTAGTGTTTTGGCAACAAACGTGACATCATAGGAGTGTAAAAATAAATAAATAATTAAAAAAAAACTGTTTAGGGGTCCCCCATATTTTTGAATCTCGGCATAGATAAAGCAGCCAGCTACGGGCTGTCACACCCTGCCTGGTTTCAAATTGGCTGTAAATCAAAAACTACAGTAGAGCCCACTATGTATTTTTATTATTTAAATTAATAATTTAAAATTGTGTGGGCTCTGCCCTATTTTCGATTGTCAGCCAAGATAAAACCAGGAAGCTGGGGGTTGGTAGTCTCAGCATCATGAGTCCCATAATTGTTAGGCAACCCAGGCTACAAATTAGCAGCCACCACAGAAATTGGAGTATTCATGACAAAGTGCCAATTCCTGGCTCTTTACCTGGCTCTTCCTGATGCCCTAGTGCAGTGACAATTAGGGTGCTATAAGGGGTTAATGACAGCTGAGCATTGTCAACTGTCATCAACCCCTGAATTGGTATATGTGAGGCATCTATGACACCCCCACATTACCAAGCCAGTAACCAAATAGTTAAAAACACAGACAAAGAGAGAAATCCTTTATTTTAAATAAAAAAGGCAACCCTCTTTCACCCATTTATTAACCCCAAACATACCCTCCGATGGTAATGCAGAGCATTATGTCCAGTGAAGCACATTCGGCTTTGCTACATTGCAGTGAGAGAAGATATAGTAGTGTCCCCTCGCTGAAAGCAGCTCTCTCACACTGACTGAACCACACCAGCTGTGTCTTCAGAAGAACTCAACTCTGATGTCACTGTTGACACAGCCACGGCTCCTTGGTGCTGTCAGTGTGAGAGACATGCTTGAGTGAAAGGACACTATAATGTTTCCACTCATTGCAATGTAGGAGAGTCAAATGTGCTTTGCTGGACATCGTGCTGTGGATTACCATTGGAGGGTATGTTTGAGGTTAATAAATGGGTGAAAAGTGTTTTCTGTGTGTTATATTTAAAATAAAGGATTTATCTCTGTGTGTTTTATTTCAAGTAAAGGGTTTTACTCTGGGTCTGTATTTTTTAACTATTTACTCACAGGATTCGTAATGTGTGGGTCTCATAAAACCTGAACACTACCAATTTAGGGCTTAATCAACAATGTATATTTGCTGTCCCTATTAAATCTTACCAGCCACCACTCTGGTCCCATTCTGATATCTAGTGTCCACCGTTCCTGACTGACCAGAAGTCAGAGCTAACGGTGAGAATTTTGCAATGGAAGTCTATGAGAGACTTGTTCTAAACTTACCTTTTAAAGGAAGCCGGGCACCACTGCAGCGCTCGTTCCAGCAGGGACATATCTTCACCGTCCTCCCCGCATACACCGCTGACTGCATGCCGTCATGAGGATCACGTGGTGCACTTCCTCCAATACAGGCTTTTGTTCCGGAACAACGTTATAAGAAACGAGGCAGCACTCACCAATCCAGGTCGCAGTGCTCTTTATTCATTACGAGCGGTGGCAGAAGCAGTACACAAGGGGTGCAGGGGAGAGGGGGGGTTTACAATGGGCTGTTTTGCGCTACAGTAGCGCTTCTACAGCTAACGGTGAAAATTTTGCAATGAAAGTCTATGAGAGACTTGTTCTAATTGTCATTGACTTACATTAAAAAGTGACTTCTAGTCCACCCAGCTAACACTGAAGTGATCAAGCTAGTCCCAACTAGCAGAAGATGGTAGGAGTTCTGTGGAGATCAAAAGAAGATGGCACCTGGTATGTTTTTTACTAGGGGTAAGGAGTTTACATTAGTGATTCCAATCTAGCAGTGACATTTTAAAAAAAATGACTGCATGGTGCTTAAGGATGGAATGAGTTGTACACAGTGGTGTAACTTTAAACTCATGGGCCCCAAAGTGAAAGAACAGGGCCCCCAATTATTGAAAATCATTAATAGCAATAGTCTTTTTCTATAAGCTAAAAGGGACTTTTGGGGTCCCTTTGGACTCTAGCATTCAGGTGCGATAGCAATCCCTGCGCCTGTTGTAGTTATGCTCCTGGCTGTACACACTAAGTAAATATTGTTGCACTGTACAAGTATAGAATTGTCCTGCATTTGACATAGCCCCCTTGACTGGCTGCAATATAGATGTTGTGATGTGATAGCAGCATGATATTATGGGAAAACCTGTATGCCTGCTGACACCATTAATCTGTTCCTAAGTCTTCAGCAGCATGTGATATGATGCCCTTAAATTCGCTAGGTCCTGAAAATTTCAAGAAGTTAACCTCAAGGTAGGTGTCAGTCCTCCACTACTCAACCCATTCATTTCTAACCAGAACCTCTTTTTATGCAATGTTCAGGGGAAGGGAGCGATGAAAGCTGTGTGGATACATGTTCTTAGCTCTTCCCATGTATATGTGTGGCTTCCATTAGAGAGGTGGCACCTAATTGTCATTGCTTCCATTAATTATTTCTTCTGAGCCCACCTTTTTATCTGTCCTTTTCACCATCACACTAACATAACGGGACCACAGGTCCTCAATGTTACATAGGTGCCAATAGAAAGAGGTTAGTCTCTTTACATTGGAAAGTGAAGGTTGCAAGTTTGGATATATATGAATAGCGCTTGTTTCTTCTGTGTCAAGATGAAGAAACTCGAAGGACTAAAATCCATGGAAAGGACACAGAATACAGGATAAAACTAGAATTTTTAATGTGAGCAAATTACAAAATTGATTTTTTTTTTAATTTCAATTTATGTCCATTTAGTGCCTGGAAAACCCATTTAAGCAGTGTAGCAGTCATTCCAGTAGAATTTATATAATATATCTGGGTCATTTTTTACTTTTTATTGATTACGGTTTTCATTAGGATAAACACCTTCTTAAAGCTTGAACCTCTCATCAATGACACCCCACTATTTAGAGTGGGACTTAAAAGACGGAGAATGAATAAATATGAATAATAAATGAATACAGCACATTTTATTTCTTATACACAATATTAGATACATCTTTAACTGAGTATTCCCTTGGACATGACCTTGGTTGAACAATTTATAATATTGAGTATCTTGACTACATTATTAATATGCAACATAAAGAGGGATATACACATTTGTTCTAAGATCTATCTACCTAGTAAAAAAATGTAACAGTTGAATTCAGTGCAAATACAAACCTTGGGAACAAGTAAGAAGCTAAATAGGGTAATGTGAAAACACCTACTGATAGAAAATAAAACCGAGTAGGACAAAGGATTATGACCCTGCTTTTATTTCCATATTACAAATAACCTTAAACTTTAGCCTATATATTTTGATCTAAAGTATTAAAAATAGGTTTGGTCTCCCAAGTATAGGACTGCTGTGAGACAACAATGTACAGGTCATGCTAGAAAGGAACAGTTGAAGACATAAAACATCTTAAGAAATGTTTGAGCGATGGCTGGCAAAGTACCTTCTTTCAAGTCCCCTTTTAAATGTATAACTTAAGTAAAAGAGCAAGAATTTACTCTCTTATAAAATTGTACAAAACTCATTATGACCAATGTAAATATAGTTTGAAGTGTTATAAATATCGTATGAAGTTATTGGGTGATGGGTAAGAGCAATATAAGCTCAATATCTACATAAGGGAATTTCTCAAATTCCTTATAAGTGATTTATCCCTATTGTTGAACTACTCTGCTGGTCAAACTTAATAGTGCCAGGCTAAAGGAATTTTCCAATAAAGTTATATCTTACTGTTCGTTGAAGCTCTGACCGCTGGGACCCTGAGTGATCCCATGAATGAGACAGACTCTCTTAATGGAGCTAAGGTATGCATGCTCGAGCTTTTCTCCATTCAAGGTCTTTAGAATTGTTGGAAATATTGAACAATATACTCTTCGTTCTTCGGTAGTCCAATAGAAAGTTAAAGGGAACCAACCCCCAAGATTTAACCACCTGTAAATCAGTGCAGCAGGTGATTGATTTGTGCAGCATATAATCACTATTTGCTCTTTTTTTTCATTCCTCCACTGTGGGCTTCACTTTCTTCTGTAAGATGAACTCCTCCCCCTGAATGAGTCAGGAGGAGAGGGAGGGGGAGGTGGTTCGGCTTGCAACAGAAAGACAAGCCCACAGGGGAGAAATAAAAAAAAACTACCGTATATACTCGTGTATAAGCCGACCCGTGTATAAGCCGACCCCCCTACTTTTGCCCCCAAAATCTGGGAAAACCTATTGACTCGTGTATAAGCCAAGGGTGGACCCCAGCACAGGTATACAGCCCCCAGCAGTGTGGTATACAGGCCTCCCCAGTGGTAGTATACAGCCCCCAGAAGTGTGGTATACAGCAGCCTCCCCAGTGGTACATACAGGCCCCAGCAGTGTTACAGCAGCCTCCCCAGTGGTATATACAGCAGCAGCCCCAGTGGTAGTATACAGCAGCCCCAGAGATATATACAGCAGCCCCAGTGGTAGTATACAGCAGCCCCAGAGGTATATACAGCAGCCTCCCCAGTGGTATATACAGCAGCAGCCCCAGTGGTAGTATACAGCAGCCCCAGAGATATATACAGCAGCCCCAGTGGTAGTATACAGCAGCCCCAGAGGTATATACAGCAGCCCCAGTGGTAGTATACAGAATCCCCAGAGGTAGTATACAGAAGCCCCAGTAGTAGTATACAGAAGCCTCAGTGGTATATACAGCAGCAGCCCCAGTAGTAGTATACAGAAGCCCCAGTAGTAGTATACAGCAGCAGCCCCAGTGGTAGTATACAGCAGCAGCCCCAGGGGGTATATACAGCAGCAGCCCCAGGGGGTATATACAGCAGCAGCCCCAGGGGTATATACAGCAGCAGCCCCAGTGGTAGTATACAGCAGCAGCCCCAGGGGGTATATACAGCAGCAGCCCCAGGGGGTATATACAGCAGCAGCCCCAGGGGGTATATACAGCAGCAGCCCCAGGGGGTATATACAGCAGCAGCCCCAGGGGTATACAGACCCCCCCCCATTAGTATACAGGGGCCCCAGCTGTATACAGCAGCCCCAGCTGTATACAGCCCCCCCGTGGTATCCAGGGCCCCCCTTGCTGCACCTGTAAAGGAAGATATCAGTATACTTATCGCTGCCGCCGCCGCCGCTCCGCTTCTCGGTCACCGCGCTGCTCCGGGTCTTCATGTTTCCTGTTCCTTCTCCGACGCTCGAACAATGACGTCATTTCCTGAGCGCCGGAGAAGGAACAGGAAGCATGAAGACCCGGAGCATCGCAGTGACCGAGAAGCGGAGCAGCGGCGGCGGCAGCGATAAGTATACTGATATCTTCCTTTACAGGTGCAGCAAGGGGGGCCCTGGATACCACGGGGGGGCTGTATATACGGGGGGGTGGGGAATACCACGGGGGGGGGCGCTGTATCATATTACCGTATATACCCGTGTATAAGCCGAGGGGGGACTTTTCAGCACATTTTATGTGCTGAAAAACTCGGCTTATACACGAGTATATACGGTAAATAGTGATATCATCCTGCACACATCAATCACTTGCTACACTGATTTACAGGTGGTCAAATCCTGGTGGCTGGTTCATTTTAATGGTGCAGTGGTAGAGCATGCACAACAAAAATTATGCAAGTCCTAGGTTCAAGTTCTGGAAGTTAATGTATTTTCCACTGGTACTTCCACTGGTGTAATTACCGAGCTTTGTGCACAAAACTGAATATTTAATTCTTAAACTGGAATCTGTTATCAGTTTGATGCTTCATAAACCACATGAAGTATGGAAGGAAAACATACTTCTTATTTTAGAGGGCTATGATTTACTTTAATATGCTGCTGTAATTTAGAGAATAAAGAGCATTGGGAGATTTCAGAAGTTAGGAGAGCTGTCCACTGACTAAGCTTTTGTTCACCTTATTGACAGGTTTCTCTGCTTGCATATAGGCAGAAACTATCCAATAAAGAATAGTTTGGCTGAGAGAAGAATGAGAGCTGCCCACTCCAGTGCTCTGCACTTCTCCCAGTTCATAACTACTTTTTCAAAATTCTACAGCAAATTAGAGCAAATCATTGCTCTTTCTAATAGGGAATCTTGGATTGCCCATGGGACCTTTGATGGACTCTTGCTTTGTCCATTGGACTTTGATGGATTCTAGGAGTGCCCGTGGCACCTTGATAGACTCTTAGACTGCCCATGGGACCTTGATGGACTTTTGGAGTGCCCAAGAGACCTTGATGGGCTCTTTGACTGTACAGTCAAGGCCAAAAGTTTTGAGAATGATACAAATATTAATTTTAACAAAGTCTACTGCTTCAGTTTTTCTAATGGCAATTTGCATATACTCCAGAATGCCATAAAGAGTGATCAGCTTAACAGCAATTACTTGCTAAGTCAATATTTGCCTAGAAAATGAACTTTAACCCCCAAAACACATTTCAACATCATTGCAGTCCTGCCTTAAAAGGAGCAGCTAACATCGTTTTAGTGATTGTTCCATTAACACACTTGTGGGTGTTGATGAGGACAGGGCTGGCGAACAATCAGTCATGATTAAGTAAGAATGACACCACTGGACACTTTAAAAGAAGGCTGGTGCTTGGTATCATTGTTTCTCTTCAGTTAACCATGGTTATCTCTAAAGAAACACGTGCAGCACTGCACAAAAATGGCCTAACAGGGAAGAGTATCGCAGCTAGAAAGATTGCACCTCAGTCAACAATCTATTGCATCATCAAGAACTTCAGGGAGAGAGCTTACATTGTTGTCAAAAAGGCTCCAGGGCGCCCAAGAAAGACCAGCAAGCGCCAGGACCGTATCGTAAAACTGTTTCAGCTGCGGGATCGGACTACCAGCAGTGCCGAGCTTGCTCAGGAATGGCAGCAGGCTGCTCTGAGTGCTTCTGCACGCACTGTGAGGCGGATACTCTTTGAGCAAGGCCTGGTTTCAAGGAGGGCAGCAAAGAAGCCACTTCTCTCCAGAAAAAACATCAGGAACCGACTGATATTCTGCAAAAGGTACAGGGAGTGGACTGCCAAGGACTGGGGTAAAGTCATTTTCTCTGATGAATCCCCTTTTCGATTGTTTGGGACATCTGGAAAATAGCTTATTCGGAAAAGAAGAGGTGAGCGCTACCACCAGTCTTGTCTCATGCCAACTGAAACCATTCATGTGTGGGGTTGCTTCTCAGCCAAGGGAATCGGCTCACTCACAGTCTTGCCTAAAACACAGCCATGAATAAAGAATGGTACCAGAATGTCCTCCAAGAGCAACTTCTCCCAACCGTCCAAGAGCAGTTTGGTGCCCAACAATGCCTTTTCCAGCATGATGGAGCACCTTGCCATAAAGCAAAGGTGATAACTAAATGGCTCAGGGAACAAAACATAGAGAATTTGGGTCCATAGCCTGGAAACTCCCCAGATCTTAATCCCATTGAGAATTTGTGGTCAATCATCAAGAGACGGGTGGACAAACAAAAACCAACAAATTCTGGCAAAATGCAAGCATTGATTATGCAAGAATGGACTGCTATCAGTCAGGATTTGGTCCAGATGTTGATTGAGAGCATGCCACGGAGAATTGCAGAGGTCCTGAAGAAGAAGGTTCAACACTGCAAATATTGACTAGCTGCATTAACTCATTCTAACTGTCAATATAACCTTTTGGTACTCATAATATGATTGCAATTATTTTTCTCTATGTGATATAAACATCAGACAAACACAAATAAAAACCAGAGGGCAGCAGATCATGTGAAAATATAATTTTGGTGTCATTCTCAAAACCTGTACGTGTTTATGGCAGTATTAAACTGTTCATAAGTTTAACATAAGCAAATTATAATTCAACATACTCATGTTTTGTCAATGGTTTAGCTGACCTCTATTGCAAGTATATTTGGGCAAACTGAAATTAGTTCATTACTGTAGATCTACCATAAAATGGCAGATCTTGTTGATGCTGTTGTGATCTGGGCAGCCCATTTCTAGGAAAGTGTGTATGGGAAAAACTATTATAGTATATAAATAGATTTTTAACATTGCAAAAAAGAAATTAAGTTATTTTGTGTATTATTATATGTATTTTTATTTATTTTGTGAATAGATATTTTTGTAAATTTGCAAGATAGAGCCTTTCTGGCTGTCATTTATCTGAACCATAGATGGCCATTAAAAGGTTAAATAATAGAAAAAAACTTATTTTGACTTTCGTGTAACAAACAAGAAATTGAAGAGCCGACAGTGAAGATCCGTTGGAGGGGAAATTAAAATCAGTGTGTTGTGACCTCCACTCACCTGGGAGGGTTGTGCTCGGTCCTCGCACAACTGAGGTGTGGGCTTCCAGGTGAGGAAGAAGGCTATTCAGCTGTAAACGCTGCGGGGATGATCCTCCGGCGTGATCACATGATCAGGACCATGTGACCACTGGAGGCATTCCGCAATGACGTCACGGCAGGT
Source organism: Allobates femoralis (assembly GCA_033576535.1). NCBI lineage: Eukaryota > Metazoa > Chordata > Amphibia > Anura > Aromobatidae > Allobates > Allobates femoralis. The sequence goes on from JARQOC010000003.1 coordinate 671,854,699, forward strand.
CCTTTAGTCAGTAGATCTCGAAGCTGCTCTCACCGCTCTCCCCGAAGAGAGATGAAACAGTAAAAGTATAGAAGAAAAATGTGGTGTACTAGGAGCGCTAGGGAAGGGGACGGGAGACATGTATTGATAAAAGCACAAACCTTTATTAAAGTTCTGCTCTCTAACCCACCTGTGGAAGATAGCAGTGGCTATTGAAATGCGCTGTGGGTTAGAGAGCAGAACTTTAATAAAGGTTTGCACTTTTATCAATTCATCTCTCCCGTCCCCTTCTCTAGCGCTCCTAATACATCGCATTTGTCTTCTATATTTCTACTATTTTGACTTTTGATCTCATCTGTCTAGCTGCCAGCCATCCGGTTCTCTTAGCTTCCTCTTCTTTCCTGAGTTTGAGTGAAAAGGCCAGGAGATAATCCTCATGATGGGGGAAAGAAGAGGTGGCTCTGAAGACTGAACGATCCCTAATAAAGGATTCAACTCATGGGGAATAATTTAATTGTAAATCAAATTTCCTGGAATAATTTGCATAATTTGGGAAATTCAAATATTGTCAAATTCACTGATATCTGATATTCACATATCTGATAAAATCAAGATATTTATCACAGTTTTTGGCATACTATATTAACAGGTAATTTTTTTTTTTTTTAAACGACAGTCGCAAAACAGAAAAGTTAGAATTTGTGGTATTTCTTTGATGAGAATTCAAGTGTTTATTATTTATTTAACTTGCTTACATAGCTCCATTAATGATAATGCACTTTACAGACCATGTAATCACTGTCCCCATTAGGGCTTACAATCTAAAGTCCCTATCAGCATGTATTTGTAGTGTGGTAGGAAACCATAGTACCCAAAGGAAACTCATACAAACACAGGGAGAACATACACACTCCTTGCAGATGTTTTCATTGGTGGGATTTGAACTCAGGACCCCAGAGATGTAAGGTTAGAGCGCTAACCACTGAGACACCATGTTGTCCCCATGTCTCTATATTGTGCTCTGCAGCATGAACACAGGGATCTGAAGCTGAAGGCAAAGTAATCAAAAATGAAACCTGCTGATTGCCATTATATCAATACATGGTAAATAGTTCTTGGTAATTTTAGATCATTATACTTGTCTTGTGACTATTACTTAATTAATTAAAAAAGCCTTTCAAATGACAAGAGGATAAGCCTAGGATTAGTCTAGGGATTACCTAAAATTATTCTCACGTTGTTTAGACCAACTACTACGTCTCCTGAACAGCATAACAGAATGAAAACCTATAAAAAATGATGTATCCAAAATTGATTAACATTTAAAATATTGGTGATTTCACATGAGAAAGTTAAATTCATATTTGTTACATGGTCAAGTCAGCTATTCAATCATAATATTACCTAAGCAATGAGAATAACAACTTTGTGGTATAATATGTAATGTGCCCCCAAATAAGAACTAGCTGCTGCAGATATACTGTACAATTTTTAAAATATATCCTTTATGCAGCAAATTAATTTTACACTAGTATTAGATATAGGACCATCATTTAGCTTTAGAAAATATTACAGGTCTAAAAAGTAATCCCTCCAGGCAGTAACTATACTAAGTTAAAAGTTTATTCTTGATGAAAGCGTCAAGCTCATGTAGGGAAGACGTATAGACCAGGCAATGCTTCCTGGGTAAATGGTATGCAAATAGCTTATTCAAAGAGAAAAAGAACAGGGTTTTTGGAGGCTGGCCTATAAGTCTCCCTATAGCCGCTCGGCACTCTCTAGAGCAGAGGTTCCCAACTCCAGTCCTCAAGGCACACCAACAGTGCAGGTTTTCAGGATTTTCTTAGAAATTGGAATCATCCCCAGTGCAGGTGATTCAATTATCACCTGTGAAATACTAAGGAAATCCTGAAAACCTGCACTGTTGGTGTGCCTTGAGGACTGGAGTTGGAAATTACTGCTCTAGAGCAGGGGCCTCAAACATGCGGCCCGTGAATCTAGTCCGTGCGGCCCGCAGACACACCAGTGTCCTGTCATCTAGCTGGCGTCGGCCGCACTCTTCTGCATTGCAGATGCCGCTTTTGATTGCTTCTCCCTGGCAGCATCTGCAATGCAGAAGACCAGGGAGAAGCAATCGAAGGCAGAATCCAACGAGAGCTCAGCAGGACTTGAGGTCAGCTGCACTGCCAGTAGGTGCATCAGCCGAGGGAACAGAGGACAGGGCAGGTGGGAACCTGTGTATGTGGTGTGTATTTGATGTGTGTGTGTATGATGATGTTGATTGTGGCTATATGTGTGTGTATGATGATGATGATTGTGGCTATATGGTTATGTTTGTGTGTATGATGATGATGGTGGTGGTGGCTTTGTGTGAATGACCATGATGGTGGCTGCCAGACAGGGAAATGTCACTACCAGTCTCAGCCTGCTTGTCACTCTGTACAGACACTTGCCTGTTCAGACCGATGAAGCAGAGCTGACATTGCTCTGCCTTGGACTACATCGGAGGGAAGTTTTTTAACTAATAAAAATGGTGTCCCTAAATGTGTTTTTTGCTTTATTTCTAATAAAGTTTGTCTCTGTGTTTTTTTTTATTTTGGGCTTATTATCAGCTGACAATACAAAACTGGTATTAACCCCATTATTACCCAGCATGCCACCCCCACCAGGGCCGCTGGAAGAGCTGGGTAAGGTGCCTGGAAATGGCACTACGATGAATGCGCCATTTCCAGGGGTGGCTGTGGTTTTCAGTGTGGGGGGCCCAAAACGCTTGGGCCTTACCATGCTGAGAATCACAGTCCCTAGCTGTCTGATTTTACTTGGCTGGCGATCAAAATATGGCAGGAGCCCAGACTTTTTTTTATTATTATTTATTTAAATAATTAAAAAATATATATTCACCCATGTTTTGATCGTCAGGTAAAACCAGACAGCTGGGGGCTGGGATTTTCAGCATAGTAAGATTCAAGCATTCCTGGTCACCCCATGCTGAAGCCCACAGCTGCCCCTGAAAATGGTGCGTTCATTGTAGCGCCATTTCCAGCCTCTTTACCCGGCTCTTGCAGCGGCCCTGGTGGAGGGTGGCACGCTTGATAATATTAGGGTTAATACCAACTTTGTATTCTCAGTTGGTACTAAGCCCAAAATTCATGGAGTCATGCCAAATTAGACCTGGACACCATGAATTTCTAGTAAACATTAAAAATATTTTTTTTATTACAAATAAAACAAAAAACACATTTAGGGACTCCATCTTTGTAAGAAAAAAAAGCTTTCAGTCTGTCCACAGGCAGAGCAATGTGAGCTCTGCTTCATTGCTCTGAACAGACAAGTGGCTGTCCAGAGTGACAAGCAGGCTGACACTGACAGTGACAGTCAGAAGTCAATCGAGTTCATAGCTGAGCCATGAATTCGGGTGGCCCCTGACTTTACCACAAACATTGCCGAGAATTGTATTGTGTTAAATTTGAAAGCCTCCCACCTAAAAAAAATATTTAAGTGCGGCCCACCTACCCTGCTGAGTTTGAGACCTCTGATCTAGAGGAAACATTACCTTCCAAACAAATGGCAAAATCCTCCTACTTTGCCAAGAATGACCCATTTTCCTCTCATAAGGGACAAGAACTCCAAAGCTGTTAGAAAATGGAGGTCTTCTCCTTTGGGAGAACAATGGAGGTCTTCTCCTTAGGGAGAACAATTAGGTTTAGCTTTTTAGCCTAAGTAATGTGTAACTTCTAAAAGTGCTACCTCCAATAGGTAATTGTTATAGAAACAAATGCATTTCTAAAATTGCTCTTATTTTAAAAGAAAAGAAGGAAAAATGTGCATAAATAAAATCTTTTCACGTAAGTTTTCTTTTTGTATATTAAAAAAAATCTATAGCCAGAACAAACTGACCAGTTGGTTGGTCTTTAAAGGGGGTTTCCCACACCACAAAGTTAATTTAAAACTTCATTTTAATCAATAGATCTTGGAATAATAATAATTTCCACAATTGGATGTGTTAAATATAATGCTCCTTTACTGAGATATTTTTATGTGTCTCTGCTATATACTGTGTAATGGATGTGTCTGACCGTACAGAGACATGGTCTGATCATATCACATCTTCTTATGCGGAGATAATCATATATATGTAAAAAGCACAATTCACTTGTCTTATTAAGGAGCAGTCAGCAATGAGAAGCAGGTTATAAATATTTGATGAAGACCTGTTCATTTCAGCTTATTCACTACACGTTTCAATCTACACCTGAGGAAGACAGCGGGCCGCTGTTGAAACACATAGTGGATACGCTGAAATAAACTGGTCTGCATCAAATATTTGTAACCTGCTTTTCATTGCTGAGTGCTCCTTAATAAGACCAGTGAATTGTGCTTTTTATGTATCCTTATCCCTTGATGGGATCCCTGGCTGGAGCTGCACGGCAATTTGGAGTCTATGTTAGAAGTAGAGAACTAAAGGACCTGATGTGACGTCAGAAGTCCCCTGGTCAGCTGACCGAGTGTGGGCAAGTGACCAGAGGAGGAGCTTGGGCGTGGTGAGGCCAGGAGCAGCATAAACAGCCAGCAGCTACACGCTAACACAGGGGTTGTGTTCTGTTTTTGCTTATATGATCCGTGTAGTTGATTAACTCTTTTAATCATCCTCCAGTCTGCAGCACGAACTTTTGGGAAACAATATGAGTCCTGCAACGGAGCTCACATGTGAATAATGGAATAGACAGGGCGATTCCCTTTTGCTGCTTCCGGAGGATGAAGAGGATATCAAAGAATGTTTTATCATCCAGAGCAAAGATTTATTATTACTTTCGAGTTAAAAATCAGACAATGCATTTCGGCTGACAATAGCCTTCATCAGGTATGGTATGCATTGCTGGTATGTACAATAAATCTTATTTATAGACTGATCTATGTGTGTCATGTAGGTGTTTATCAAATGCATAGGTGTGTGCTACTAATTAGATCATCACTCCACCTCAGATGATAACTGGTATGAATTTTCATATAAGATTTATTTAAATATTGTATCACTAGAGCTCCATTCATCATCTGATGTGGAGTGATAATCTAATTAGAAGCACACACCCATGCATTTGATACACACCTACATAACACACATACTGTAGCTAAATCAGTCTATAAATAAGATTTCTTTTAAAGGGAACCTGTCAGGTGGTTTATGCCCCCCAGCTATCACTACCTGTCCCTGCAGCGTCATAGTACTATTCTAATCATCCCTGTCTGAGCTCAGAGTGTAATGCTAAAGGTGAAAAAAGAGCATTTATACACTTACATTTCAGTCTACACCTTGGAGGAGGGACTGTCTGGCAGGATAATAGTTAGCTCACTTTTAACTTGGATAGCTAAAGGACCTGTGTGATGTAACGATCATGTGACTATAGTGGGCTGAGCTAAGCAAGCAAACTCATTATGTTATAGGGACTTAGCTCCGCCTATTGTAGTCACATGGTTATGACATCACATCAGGTCTCTCAACATGTTCTAACATAAGGCTGAATTGTTAACTATTAACCTGCCAAACAGTCTCTGTCCTCTTAGCTGCAGACTGACTGCCTCATTCCATAAGGAAATGTAAGTGTATAAATGCTTTTTTTTCACCTTTCACAGTACATTATGAGCTCAGACTGGGATGATTAGACTGGTATTATAAAGCTGCAGGGACAGATAGTGATAGCTGGGGAGGCATAAACTAGCTGACAGGTTCCCTTTAAATACCAGCAATGCATACCATACCTGATAAAGACTTTTGTTAGCCAACACACGTTGTCTGTTTTTGAACTCAAATGTAATAATAAATCTTGGTTCCTGAAGAAATAAACGTTTTTTGAGATCCTCTTCATCTTCCAGAAGTGCCGAAAGGGAATCGTCTTATCTATCACTCTCAAAGTGTAAGTGTATGGCCTTAAAAAACTAGTTTAGAAAGGTTATATTAAATGTTAAGTAATTTATGACCACATTGCACATGGGGCTGAGGTCACTGTCTGGGTATAGACACACTTAGCGAGGTGCATGCGAGTATCTCGGCCTCGCACCTCTCTGAGCGGGACTGTGTCAGCTGATTGTGTTACTATGCAGCTCCACGCTCCCGTCCAGAAAGCCGGGGGCTGGGTAAGTCATGCAAGACACATGCATGATACTCGCATACAGCTTGGATAAGTTTGTCTCTGCCCTAAAGGCCCCGTCACACCTGGCGACGGAGCTGGAGATGTCGTCGGCGACTGGCGGATGCGCGCACATTTTTGGTGCCCTGCCAGAGTCGCCATCCCCAATTTACATGGGGCGACATCTCCAGCGCCGCGCCGGCGAGCTGACAGGCGGCTTCGCCGCTGAGGTGTCTGAAAACCCCAGTGGCGATGCAGGACAATGGGAGCCTATGGCTCCCATCGCCTGACAGGTTGCCGGCAGCCGGTTACATGGGGCGATGTGTGCACATTGCCCTAGATCGGTTGCCTGGTTTCAGAGCACTGCTGAGCACTCTGAAACCAAGCGACCTCCCGGCGTCGCAGACATCGCCCATTTACATGAGGCGGCGTAGGGGCGATGTCACCGCCGATAGGCCACACCCCTATGTCACCTATGTAATCGGCGGCGATGTCGCCCTGTGTGATGGGGCCTTAAGACTAATCCTAAGCCCTTGACATTATTGCTGTTGTAACATATTTGTAGAACTATAGTAGATTTTTATAAATCAGATTTTCATAAGCCGCCTTTTACTTGATAAGTGCATAAAAAATATTTTCATAGAATTGACTGTTGAAGAACCAACAAAAAAAAAATTCTCTTGGTTCTTTTAATAATTATGTAGCAAAGCTTTTCATCGCTATATTGAAGTGCTTGTGTCACAACACCATGGATTGCTTTACTGTATATGTTATTACACTCAGTGGGAATGGCTGGTTAAAATATATGAGGATATGATTGCTTCACATTCATTGCTCGATAAAACAATTATGTTTTTATCATTTAAGGGTGAGAATACTCTAAACCTGGTAAATATAATTTATTTTGTTATTTTTTCAGTTACTACTGGAATAGAGAAAAAAACATTCCGAGCAGCAACTTGATTCCTTTAGAATTTTTGCATTAAATATAAAGTGCCGCATTTATATGCATAATTTAGATTGCTCAGTTGGCTTTTTGCAAACACTTTTCAAACATTCCTTTTTTGAAATTATAAAGCTCAAAACAAACAAATGGCGCCTTGAAAAGCTAATTTGAATGTGAGCTTTTTCTGCACATTGAATCTACTGGGAACTCACAGGTTGCTAGGTTGCAAAATTTCAATATAATGATGAATATATACTGTAATTTACATATTAAAAAGCAAGCCATCAAGCACAAGGTGTGAGGTGAAAATTACCATATAAATATGTAAGTGAAAAAAAGGTTTATTAAATAAAAAAAAATAATCTATGCTTTTCTGCAAGATATAATAGGCCTCTACATACATTTCACTCTGAATTTGCGCCTACAATTTTCCCCTGCCCATTTTAGCTGTGAACAATGCATGCTGCACAATGCCATGTGAGTAAGTCAGCTGATTAGGCATTAGCAAAATGCAGTTGAGAAACTTAGTTTAAGAAAGAAGGAGTAAGATTAGGCGCCAGCAGAAGGTACATGAACACAGGGATGCATTTTCCATGGATTGTTAGACAGTATTAGGACAACTATACTTACCCCTACAGGAGCTTTTATAACATCCCATACTAAAAATATGGGCATTAAAATAGGCATGAGCGAACTGGACTTCAAAGTTTGGCATTCATACCGAACACAGACTTTACAATTGTTTTCAGAGCATCACTGTTCTCGGGTACACCCTGTGCTCGGGTATACTTGGTGCCCGGCCCAGTGTGAGAAGTTTGCAGTGTTTGAATGGCTCTTTCTTGGGGTAAAATCAGCATTATCGGATGTAGTGAATACAAAAAAAAATGACAAAACGCCTCCCTCCCCAGGAGTCCTTTGTGAATGTCTGGTTCTATGTGGGCGGAGAGCAGAACTGTCCAATCAGTGACTTCCATTGAGGTTCGGGTCAAGCTTGGGTCCAGGTAAACAAGAAAGAAAGAGCGCTATAGTGAAGACCCGGGGATAATTCGGTAAGAGGAGGGCTGTGAGTTCACTCACCTTAATAGGTTGCCTGAGGTTACTGCCTGAGGAAGATAGCTTGCTATCGAAACGCGTTGTGGTCTGGAGAGAGGAAAGATTTATTAAAGGTGTGTATTTTAAATCCTACTCCTTACCCTCAGTGCTTCCTTACACCGCTATTTTTCTGTTGTTATCCATGCATGGGTCCAGAACAGAACTTTATATAAAGTCCAGCTGAACCCACAGAACCCAAACTTCCATGGGTCCGCTCATCTCTTTGGTACCCTCTATGCAGTTATAACAGTTTCCACTCTTCTGGGAAAGACTTTCTGTAAGATTTTGGAGTCTGCCTTGAGGAAGATTTGGTCTTTCCTCCAGAATAGAAATTGTAAATTTAGGCAGCGATGTAGGATGAATAATCTTGGCTTACAATCTCAGTTCTGGTTCATCAGGATTATCCTAAAGATGGGGTTGGGGTCAGGGTTCTGTGTGGGCCAGTCACATCACTAACCATGCCTTTTTGGACCTTGTTTTGTGTGCTGGGGCATTGTCATTCTGGAACAAAATGAGATATTCTTGCACAACTGTTAGTAAAAGCAGACTGCTAGAGTCTTGATTTTCTACACTCTTGGCAATGCGGCCGAATGTTAAGACTTACATTCCATGATTTAGAAGTATTTCCCAACCCTTTTGTCCTTATAATGTAGTTATAATTACAACATAAAAGTCAATGGATTCTGAACTCTTACAATATGGATCTGTCTTCTACCTATATGGTTTTATGTGAGGCAAATGTAATTCCATAATAGGAAATTAGTTTAGAAAATTTCCAATAAAGGTTGTACAAAGACTTGCTCATCTCTAGTCTTACACCTCTGGCTCCAAAATATACTTACACAGAGGTCTAATTGACCAAAATTTGTGTGTGCGTCTAAAGCCTCCTTCACATGTGCGTGTTTCCAGTATGTGCGGTATCCATTCTTTCCATTATAACTGGCTGCTCACAATGACTGTGTTTTTTTAACCCCTTCACCCTTGGGCGATTTTTCATTTTCTGCTTTTTATTTTTCCGTCCCCTTATTCCAAGAGCCATAACTTTTTTATTGTTCCATCAATATAGACATATGAGATAATATAATATATAAGATGGGCGCACACCTCTAGTGGTGGGTGCTAGCATGAAAATATATATACTTACTAGAAGAAGATTCTGCTGCACACAAGCACTTCATGTTCAAGGAAAAAGCGTATGGCTAACAAGTATTATTGCATTGTGTGAACAGGAACCAAGAACATATTGGAAAGCTACTGAAAGCTATCTAAGATTAAATGTGAAAAATTGATTTAATGTGATGGCCATGACATTGTAAGCCCAGTAACCGCTTTCAAGGTTTTTTTCACTCTACTGGGTCCTATCTAAAAACCTCATGTTTGCAGTCTGGATATGTGAATGGGATAATGCCCTGTGTGCAATTAAAACCTGCTTATAAAGGAAATTATCCGGACTATGTGTAGGTTCTCATAGCAGCTACTGGGTGGGGAAGGGTGCTGCAACCAAAAAAACATATAATATAATATATAAGATGGGCGCACACCTCTAGTGGTGGGTGCTAGCATGAAAATATATATACTTACTAGAAGAAGATTCTGCTGCACACCAGCACTTCATGTTCAAGGAAAAAGCGTATGGCTAACAAGTATTATTGCATTGTGTGAACAGGAACCAAGAACATATTGGAAAGCTACTGAAAGCTATCTAAGAATAAATGTGAAAAATTAGTTAGAATGTAATGGCCATGACATCCGGAAGCCCAGTAACCGCTTTCAAGGTTTTTTCACTCTACTGGGTCCTATCTAAAAACCTCATGTTTGCAGTCTGGATATGTGAATGGGATAATGCCCTGTGTGCAATTAAAACCTGCTTATAAAGGAAATTATCAGGACCTACACATAGTCCTGATAATTTCCTTTATAAGCAGGTTTTAATTGCACACAGGGCATTATCCCATTCACATATCCAGACTGCAAACATGAGGTTTTTAGATAGGACCCAGTAGAGTGAAAAAACCTTGAAAGCGGTTACTGGGCTTCCGGATGTCATGGCCATTACATTCTAACTAATTATTCACATTTATTCTTAGATAGGTTTCAGTAGCTTTCAAATATGTTCTTGGTTCCTGTTCACACAATGCAATAATACTTGTTAGCCATACGCTTTTTCCTTGAACATGAAGTGCTGGTGTGCAGCAGAATCTTCTTCTAGTATAGACATATGAGGACTTGTTTTTTGTGGGATGACTTTTACTTTTGAATGAAATAATTTATTTTACCATATAATGTACAGGGAAATGGGAAGAAAAATTCCAAGTGTGGTGACAAAAAAAGTGCAATCAAGTGCAAAAGTTTGTTTTTTTTGGGTTTTTTATTCACCATGCTCACTATATGGTAAATCTGTGTCGGTACGATGCATCAGGTCAGTATGAGCTTGTAGATACCAAACATGTATACCGTACTTTTACTATTATCTAAGTGGTTAAAAAATTTAGAAGTTTGTAGTGAAAAAGAATTGTGCTTTTGCGGCATTTTTCACGACCTGTAATGTTTTCATTTTTTGGGATCTGGGGTTGTGTGACAACTTTTTTTTAGCGGCTTGAGCTGACGTTTCTAATGATATCATTTTTGGGTAGATGTGCTGTTGAACACCTGTTGTTGGATTTTATTTCAATGTTGTAGCGACGAAAAAGTGTAATTTTGGTGTTTCGACTTTTTATTCCGTTACATAGTTTAATGATCTGATTAGTTGATTTTATATTTTGATAGACGAGGCATTTCTGAACTTGGCAATACCAAATGTATGTATATTTTTCATTTTTTTAAAACAGTCCAGAAAAAAGAGGGCACTTACCCATTTGGTGCTTCTTAGGAATGTATTCCCTTTTCAGGGTTCCGTTCAGGAACAATAGATACATATAGAGGGAGGGGGGACGTGGGGGGATGCCACACCAGCAGAAGTGCCATTCAAGGCACGAAACGGGCCATTGACCGGCATCCCTCCACGTCCCCCCTCCCTCCATTGTACTGTATGGAATCCTGAACGGAACCCCTGAAAAGGGAATACATTCCTAAAAAGCACCAAATGGGTGAGTGCCCTCTTATTTATGGACTGTTTTATTTAACATACATTTGAGTGAGCACACCCAGGTGCATAGCTGCCTCATCTAAGATGACTGATACACGGGGAAACTCCCACAAAATCCCAGTAGTGCCCGGTCTTTACAATTTTGGAGCATAAGGGGGTGATTTGAACTTTTGTGTTTTTAATATTTTTAATTCCTTTTTTTCATTATTTTACTTCACCCACTAGAGGGCCTGAGCACTCCACTGTCTGATTGCTTCCCTGTTTCCGATGGGCTAAATCCTTACTAAACTCAGGGGAACTGATTACTTTCTGCTGGTGATGTCACTGGGTCATCATCAACAGGAAGTGATACCATACAGCTTCCAGGTCTTTACAGGACCCTGGGCTGTGCAGGTAACAGCAGAGGTCCCGTTACTGCTTCATGGGACTTTTGATTATGGCAGGGAATGGTGTGATCACCGCTGTGATCCAAAGGGTTAATACCACCAATTGGATCAGCGATCTGATCCAATTGGTGGTGGTAGCTGACACATCTCAGCTGATGAGATCAGCTGAGATGTGTGTCGGAGGATGCGAGCTCAGTGCGTGAGCTAATATCAGGGGGCAGGACACAGCCAAGGGCGTATACTGTATATATGTACTTGGTCGTGAAGGGGTTAAGGACCATTTGTTCATGCAAAATACACAAAGACATGTCCATTTTTTATATCAGCATGGATGATGAGGGCCAATACATGTCTATGGGTCCGTGGAAAACACGTACATATTTTTCAAGACGGTATGAGTCTTAAACACATATGTGAAGGAGGCCTACCTAATACCATGTTCACACTAGCAGACTTCAACTACTGTTGTGCAGTCCTGTGTACAGGTGATGATCAAGAATCATGATTTTTGATGCAGGCATTTAATTGTTCATAAATTGATCTGAAGCCTGTTTGCATTGTACTATTATGGTGAAGCGAGTGTTCCTCGTTCATGATTATCTTACAGTGTAAATGTACATTAAGAGGGTTTAATTAGATTGTAATCCCTCTAGGGACAGGTAATAATGTGAATGATAACAATATCTGTACAGTACTGCAGAAAAATTAGATGCTAACTAAGGAACTGAAAATGAATACAATAGAACTCACATAAGGATCGTTATATATTAACAGTATTTGTAATGAAAAAAATTCTGCTTTAATAGAGAAAAATTACCCATCCTTGCTAACTTGGTTTGTACTCCTGGAATTCCAGTTCCTTTTTTATGAGGTAAGTCCTTAAAATATATCCACTTGGCTCCTCCAAGAGGCATGCTATGTACCATTTCCCTGCACTTGTTGCCTTACCAACATCATGACAAGGTTGAGAGAAAATGTGTATGACTAGTCTCGTGTAACTAGTATCCAGAGACACAGCTCTCTACACATCATTCTGCTTGACCTACACAGGAGGATCAACACAAAATAAATACCAGGAGCACCACCATCTGGCCACAAGAAATGCAAAACTAACATCATCACTACAACATGGATCTACACATATAGATTGCAAAAAAAAAGATATGCATGCAGTACAATAAATGTAGCATATTCCTGAGGCACACAATTATTTAAAGCCTAGATTGTGGATTAGGGATAAGCATGATTTGAGATGACTACTGTCCTGGTCTGACATCCGGTTCAGTCCTACAAGTCTTTACTTCTGACCATGGCAGTCATAGCCCAGATCTCTTGGAGCTTTGGTTTGCAATATCATGAGGATGCATCAAAATTGTGAGCTTTAAATGGCCAGAAGCACCCACAATGTGGTCCCATGGATGCCAGGTGCAGAAGAGAAGATCAGCTATCATGTGGGTACAGCAGACGTTAAGATGCCAGACAAGGGCAACACATAATGATTTTCATATTACTACTTCTGACATACCAGTAACATTAGTGCTATATTCATCCAAATTCAAGAGCTTTGTGCAATACGTTTGCTGTTAGAGTAACCCGTTCCCTCAGAAACAGCCACTAATTTGGATTGACCTTTCACTCTCAAATCAGATGTAAAATCTGTATTCAGTGAAGACATAGAAACAGGGGATTAAAGTAGGAGCCCTAAAGTTCTAAGAATAGAAGAGGGGTAAGAAGATATGTGCTAAAGACAGACATAGACATTCTGCTGCAGGGTTTCTTGTAACAATAGTCACTCTTGAAATTCTCACTTCATCTACTGCCAACTGTGAAGTGGTGAACAGTATTCAATTCACAGGCTTTCAAAATTATGCATCTCAACATTTCATAGACTTTAATGGCTAACAAAATGGAATGCAATTTGGATGCATATTATGATGCAAAAAAGCATGAAATACGCGTTCATCTGAACACAACCTTAAGATCCTGTAAGGTGTCCCCACCGATTTGATTTAGGGAATTGTGGGCACTGCATGGTACTTCACGAAACTAAAACCAGAGGTGAGGAATGGTTTCATAACAGACTACAGATCAGTAATCCAGCAGAGGGCCTGAGCCTTTAAAATGTTGCATTAGTGCCTCTTTTCAAAGATGAGGGATCCAAATAGGACAATTATAGAAGATGGTATAAATGTAAATACTGTACCTACTGATTTATTGAGCATTATTTCCACGTGGTAATGATAAGATGATTTATCAGCAAATCGTTTCAACAACTATGAGTACAAAAATCAATTAGCATACTATGTATACAGTAATAATTATTTGTAATTATTTTGTCCCCATCATTGTAGACTGCAAGAAGAGTAACTGAGAGGTTTCTTCAGTCATTTTTCATGCTTCCCGTCCTATGGACGACATGCCCACATGCAATGATGTAAATATAATAGTTTTTATCATTGGTGAACTGTATGAATGTTTTACATCTCTAAGGTCTCATTTGCTCCAAATCATTGCCCATTAGTCTAATTCTCAATGCTCTGAGTTATAAACACTTTAACTGCACTAATCCCATGGGACACATTTCGCTTAAGAGAAGGAGAAATCATTTTAACTAATGCAGTTCCCATTAGATTTATACTCTGCAGTAGATACACCCTATTTACATTTCTCAGAACTTACAACTTATGGAAAGGAATCTCATTAAGACTTTAAGACGTTAACAAGATATTCTTTCACAGCAAAAAGTCAAATTACTACCACCTAATTAAATGGGGTATTTGGCAGGGATCCGAATGCCAGTATTATAATAAAACTATGTCGTACAATTATGTTTTTTTCTATTAATATAACACTTAAAGGAGAGAAGAAGCAAGTTAATGAACGTCATTCAATGGCAGACATCGGACATATGGCATCACGCTTTCTATACAAAGGAGGTTGGGGACAGGTAAAGTACAAAAAGACAAATTTTCCAAAGTTCTGTACTCTCTTTTTGACTATTATAGTTGTAGTTTACAATGTTTAAAAATTCAAACTTTTGTATTAAATTATGGTCCGACACAAAAAAGCCATATAACCAAAAGTATTTTAAATACAAAATGTATATGACTGCATCTTCTAAGAATTTGCCTCCGAATTTATTTTGATCATCCAGTTATATGTTTTTTGTTTGCAGATTAGAATGACATTCTTGACAAATGTAAATAAAAAGTAGTTTTCTCATCAGAAACAAATCCTTTAAGATAATCTTTAATCTCCAATATGAATGGCAGATTCATTATGACCATTAATGGTTGCAATTACACCATAGGGTACCTTTACACGCCGCTACAACAAGGTGGAAACAACCGGGTTGATGAGACGAAATGTATCTTGCACCGCCAAATCAACCCAGGTAGTGGCGTGTAAAGACGGTTGTTTCCACCCGTCACTTGCGGCACCTGTTTCAGAGCCGTGCTCTAAAACAGGTTGATTTCAACCCGGTGGTAACGGCGTGTAAATACGGTAGGGTAAGGTTTATTCGTCACCTAGATAACTCCCCGGGGCATGACACAGCCTCCGTGAAACCACCCCCCTTCAGCGATCATTAGAGGAAGCTCCAGCGTTACGATTGGTAGTCGCTGCATAGGGCGGCATATTTAAGGAGCTGACCAGTCACACTACACAATTGCTCGAGCGTCATGTATTAGTCAGCCTCCTGCGCTGCCTGGCCAATCATGATGCTATTGCTTTGTCCTATAAGCGTACGAAATTCTCGTAATCCACAATTCTGGCACGCCTATGTGTTGTCCCTGCTGCACCAGGTCCTCCCATATTACCCTCTGTAGTGGCGTGTAAATGAGGTAAGGTGCTTTTCAGAAGGTAACTTTAGGCACCCGGCGGTGCATCCAGAGATAGATTCAACCTTCTGTAAAGCACCTTATAGCGGCGTGTAAAGGCGGTGCAGGTACCGTTTGTAACCGTTTGTGCGTGCTCGTGCACGTGAAGCACCTGGTTGTTTCCACCATGCTGTAGCGGCGTGTAAAGGTACCCATAGTGATTGTCACTAGTGATGAGCGAGTAGCAAAATATACCTAAAAATTGCTATATACGTAATGAGTACTTTATAATACTCGTGTACTCATCTCAATGTTAGTCAATTAATGATTGGCTCCGCCCACACATCTGGCTATAAAACGAGTATTTCTAGGGCAGGGTGGGATTGTTCACTGTATAAAACCCCTTGCTGTGCCCCCCAGTGAGAGCCTACTACTCAATCTGCTCTTACTGAGGTGCTGGCTCCCTTTGTGCACTGAAGGGAGCTGACATTTTGTGATCAACACATCACTCACAATCACTAGCATTACTCACCAAGTAACGAGTATCACGAATACTGTACTATCTATTCGAGTCGCGAATGATTACACTTGCTTATCACTAATTGTCACTAAACGTCCTATAGACTTCTTGTGGTTAACAGATTTATATTATTATCCGAGAAATCGTTTTCACAAATGCCCTGTGTCACACATGTGTTGGTTATTACTGCTGTTGTGAAGTTCATTGATAAAAGATCAGTCACTGGTCCAGCCCAACGAGGTGTGTACAGAATTATGGCAGAATAGATAAAAAATGGAAACATTATCCACTCATCACATTTGCAATATATGCTTTTTACAATGACCATAAAGAAAATATTTCAAACAATATGCTCTACAGAAATATTATTTAAAAAAGTATGCTATACATCACTGATTAAGGAAATTGTGATCATTAGAGGTGAGAGACCAATTCGGGGGACTCTGGATCATCAGCCAGGTCAGGAATCTATGACCAGACTGTTGGGTTGGAATCCTGCAAATTTCTTTACCTCCCAACATTCCCTGCTCTTCTTTTGATTAGCCATTATTTCTGGTGTGATTCACTTAACCAAATCAGATGTCTTACAAACTTACGAGGGCAAATGTCCCAAAACACAATGTCTGCAAATTGAGTTTCTGGTTTGGCTTATATCCTTGGTCATATATGTCAAGGCTTGTTAAAGGCTTGTCAATATTAACTTTTAGGATTGCTGCTTTCAATAGGTGTCAATAAGGTTCAATTTAGTTTTGAAGAGGCTATTTTCACACTAGATGTCGCACCAGCCCAACTAATCAAAAGAAGAACAGGTAATGACAGAAGGTAAGGAGATTTGGAAGCCTCCAGTGAAGCGACCATAGATTACTTACCTGGTTGATGGATCAGAGTACTGCAAATTGATTCACCTATCTCTAATGATGATATTGTGCATGGTTTCACATCCACACTGTGTAATAAAATAATTATCTACAAAAGATTTTGCAATAGAATAATATAATGAATACGCTACTAATCACATCTTTACTTGATATATATATGCAGATGAACCTACTATAGACTGGGCAACAATATGCATAGATAAAAATGTATACACATAGGTTTTACACTGATTGTTTATTGTGTTTAAATATTATTTAAACAGGTTCTTAATCTAAATGTAAAATCCAGGAGGACCCATCCTGTCATGCAAAACAATAACAAGACATCCTAGCCCCCCGCAATCTGCTCTGAGCTTCAGAGTTCCAAATGTTCCAAAACTCTCTGCTAGATCATAAGGATTGATGTCTCCCCCCACCAGTGACCTTCTGCTGTGCATGCTGATTGGGGTCTCCTGATTCTGTAGCCAATAAGCAGCCAGCAGCACATTGGTGGTGATGTCACCGCTCCCAGGCCCAGCAGAGACCCTCAGAGAGGTAATGCTGGAGCGGGAGGCTTGGAGGAGCATTCCTTGTTTCATTTATTATGATCAAGGAAGATTTTGGCTACTATTCTTCCACTACCTTGAAATGAGACGAAAATAAAGCATTGAAAAAGGGACCTTAATTTTAACACTTTAGTAGATTGAATTATTTAAAAACTGGTTTAGTAGCTTAGTGCTTATGAGATCAAACATAACATTATATCATTTGATACCATAAGTTATTAAAGTGAATGCGCAAATGTAGGGTTTTCTATATGTATATAAAACTTAATGGAATCTGTAGGAAGGTTTTTACTTAATACATTTTATATGTACATAGCTCCTTAAAGGCAAATCTAAAGGTGGGGTCACAGTGACGATTTCGCCCGCGACATCGCCGAAAAGTGACGTCACAGCGATGTCGCGGGCGATATTGCAAGTGCGTTGCGCTGTGTGACAGCGGACGCAACTGCAAATTATCGCTGGTCGCAGGTTGACAGGTTTATGAACATGTTCATAAACCTGTCAACCTGTGACCAGCGATTAGGCTGGATCGCGCCGTCTGACACTGTTGGCGGCGCGATCCAGCCTATATCGCAGTGTTTCTGAGCCATCGCTCGCTGGGCTAAGCCCAGCCCAGCAAGCGATGGCTCCGCCCACATCGCCTCCGCGTCACCGGCAAAGTCGTGCCGTGTGACAGCTGGCCTGCGATGTCGGAAGCGAGCGGGCACCCGCGCATCGCTTCCGACATCGGAGGCCAGATCGCCGCGTGTGACAGCACCTTTACACTATTTTTACAATATCCTCTCTGTTCCTCCGTAACTGAGAAATCAGCATTTAATCTGAGGCCTCTGACACTCCAGCTCTATTCTCTGCCCATTGTTGTCTTCTCCTGATTGATTCTCAGCCGCTATGCTGTAGGACATCAAAGAAGCCATCAGTCAAGCAGGAGGAGGTAATGATAACGAGGACCTATGCACACAATAAAAAGGGAATTTGTGATATCCCAGTGAAAAAACTTCAGAGTCAAAAAGAATTGCTTATGTGCTTGTTTATTTTATTTTCAGTAGTCCATGTTTATCATCCACATAGAACTGTGGTAACGTTTCAGCGTTTTTGATTAGCCTTCTTCACAAACGCTTTTTTCTGCATAAAGGATTATACAGAGTACAATATAAATGGCATGTAAATACACTTTGTTAACATGGTATAACATGGTAAACAAATAAAACAAAAAACACATTACATGTTACATTCACATATAATGAAAAAGCATGATTATATAGCAACCATGGTAAAGGACTCCTACATATGTGGTAAAATGATCATATGTCGCTTGGAGTACAGATCGGCTTATGGGGCCAGGTTTTACCTAGAGGTAGTGTTAAAGACAAACCACTAGTGTGTGTAATGGTGTAAGTGAGTCGGTCAACAGGGTAAGGCCTACTCGGATACCGGAACAGGGGGTTATTTCGGTGGGGGATCATGGCTGGTCGGTTCCCGGTTCCATGCCCTGGACCCTCAATGGCGGGGATGGTAGGGGATAATAATGGGGAATGATAATGTGATGCCACCTGTGGTACCTGGTAATGGGAATACCAGCGCTGCGGCCGGCCGCTGAGGTGATGGAAAGGCAGCTTTGGTAGTACAGCTCCCCACAGGTGGAGCTTTACCTCAGGGCAGCAGGGAGGGATGAGGGGAGTAGTAGTCCTCACCTCCAGTGATGATGCTGTGGCTCTCCGGGCGCCAAATGAAATGAGGACAGACACCAAATGGTCCTTTACTTGCACCAGATGGAAACAGGTACACAGTACAGTTTCTGTTTTCGGGTATTGTAACCGTGGGTTGTGAAGGTTTCCTCAGAATCTGACAGTGATGCCCTCAATATGGTGCTCGTGGTCTCGTCACTCACTCTCTCTTACCCCACTTGAGCCAAGTCTCTAGTCCATGGGGTCTGTTACCTAAAAATCTTTCACTCGTTGGCATCGTGAACCCAGCTGCGGGATTGACGTTGGGCAGCTTTAGGGGTGCTTCGGCTCCCTGTGTGTGTCGGGCCCTCAGCTTGCCGGTCTGTAGTTAGGGATGAACCTTGCATCTAGCTAACTTGGTTCCGGTATGCCGGTGTTGACCTGGGTCCCAAGCTGGCTCCAACCAGGCCCGGGTAAACCCCCTTCCAAAGTCTATGTAGCCGCTCTCCAATGAGGCGCCCTACTGATGCATCCGCAGGGTGTCCTGCGTCTGCCTTGCTTGCTCTCCTCACATCAACTGTATGACTGTGCTGTCACTCCCCATCTCCCGCTCTCTAGGCTCTACCCCTGGGACCTACTGAATATCAGTCCCCTGTAATAAAGTGGCCTGTGTTGGGGTGCAGACTCTGAAGATTCCCCCACGTCCACGGTTACAGAGGCATCACATCTCTAGTTAGGATGTAATACCTCCCTGTGGCGCCTTGCCATAGGGGCTCCACATAAGGAATTGTGGTTATGGTGATACTATGTGAGGAAAGAGAGAATAGACTCAAGGTTATAGAGAAAGAATTATAGATCAGAGTTAAAATATTGTGGATAGTTTACAAAATACATGGTTATGTGAGCTTACCTCAAGAGAATAGCTTAGAGAGCTCCTATCAAGGGAATCTAGTGGTTCAGGTATCTGGTATATACTTTAGAACTGATTCCTTAGTCTAGTTATAGGTTACACAAATGTTAGTGATAAGTGCATATTACCCCTTATTAACCTGAGCTTTACATCAGTTCAGCGGGGTGGATGAGGGGAGTTGTAGTCCTTGGTTCTGTGTAAGTTCTCCAGGCGGCAGTGAATAAAAGATACCAGGCACCAAGTAGCTCAAACAGTTCTTTACTGGTACCAGATGGATCAATAGGTACACGGTACAGTTTTGTTTGCCAGGGAATTTGTTGCCACAGGCGTTGGGGTTTACCACAGAGTCTATTAGAGGTGCCTGTCCCACACTTTCTTGGTTCTGTTCTTTTATGGGCTCTTTTGCCTTCTTACACTCCCACTCTTGGTTTTGATTTATGGTCCCCTGGTCTGTTGCTTAAAGTCTCTCTTACTTGGCAGCGTCTTGAACCCAGCTATGGGACAGAGGTTGGACTACTTTGATGGGTGCTGTGGCACCTTCTTGATAAGGCCCACAGCCTGCCGGTCAGCAGTTTGGGATGAACCTTAACAAACCGCCTCGATTCTGGTTTACCGATATTGACCTGGACTCTCCAGCCAGCTCCAACCAGTCCTGGAGTGTCCCCTTCGTTGTCTGGGTCACCTCTCAGTTTAGAGGTGCCCTCCTATCACACCCGCAGGGCTTATTTTCTTTTTTTCCCTATAGAATGGGATAGGGATCATGGGGTCTGTATATCAGGGGTCCTTTCGTAGCCTCTGTTTGGTCTGCTGATCATTTTGCACTGTCATAACTTTATGACCGGTTACCCCATAGATATTATGCTTTTGCACTGTTTCACATTGACTCCCTTTATTACCAGCCCTTTGACCCTTCTTATTGTTAATTCATTCCTGTTATGAATTAAATTAATATGTTCCTCTCAGTAAAGATGCACTCCTAATCATTGTTTCCTTTCTTCCCCATCCAGAGATACTGAAATTTGTGGGCGGTTACTCCGATCCCCTGACTCGCACCAGATATGTCATTATAACATCATGGGCTGCACATGCGCAGTATGCCCGTTTGCGTTCCACGCACAGCGGCTTCCTGCATTCCAAACACAGGAAGCAGGAAGCCGTCCGGGCGGGGGAGAATCACTTGCACATACCCCTACACTATTTACCACTGGTAATACCATGTAGCAGTCCACATCAACCCCCTGCACGCTAACATGCTGCCAATTCCAAGTATTCTCTGTATCTCACATAGATTTCATTTCTGTGAACTCTTCTTTTGACTTTATAGGCTTCATTTTAACTTTCAGATTTCCTTTTTCCTTTATATTGAAGTAGTCTTCTAAGACCTCAGTGGTGGGCATCTAACTACAAGTGGGACATAAAACCACCACAGGTGCTAATTATACATATATATCAGACCAGCCTGTATATAGTTTCCGATATGGCGTACTGATGAGTATTTGTTTTGTTTACATTTATTAGGCTATTGGGACATTTAATAGCTAAGAGTGGAATTTCATTTTTGCATTACATCCTGCAATTAGTGGGTAAAGACTTTCCTATATAATGATTCTCCTGGTTGTATATTCTTTAGTGTATAACTTAGACACTATTTCTCATATATCCACATATTTTTTTTCTCATATATCCACACCAGGCTTCCTTGTTCAGCTGACCTGTCCATAGTCTAATAGAGCCTTAGTACCAGGTATCTGTTTAATCACATGATCTGTTCAGGTTAATAAGGGGTAATATGCACTTATGACTAACATTTGTGTAACCTATAACTAGACTAAGGAATCGGCTCCAAAGTACACTCCCTGACAGAAGTTATGTCGCTTATCCATGTTATGTAAATAAAATCTTATAACCGGACATTAAATTCATCCATTGGTTGTATAAATTACTCTTTTGAAAGCTGAAACCCTTCAAAATGTGGTTTAGATAAAAATTACCCACATATCTTCCTCGCTTCTGGTGAGAAGAAGAAGGCTGGGGTGGCAATCATTATTAAAAATTCTATTAAAGTTGAAATCTGGAAACAAATCTCAGACAAGGATGGACGCTTCATAATTTTATTGTGTAGACTTGATAACATTGACTACACATTAGTTAACCTATACGCCCCAAATACAGGTCAAATTACATTTCTGAAGAAATTAATAAAAATTGTCCAGGGAATTAAGAAAGGTCACCTTCTTATCTTTGGAGATTATAATGCGGTCCCCAACCCATTAATGGACTCATCAAACAAAAATAGAAATGCCAATACCTCTATTGATTCTTGGATGAATGGGGAAGACCTCTATGATACCTTTAGGTGCATCAACTCTTCGTCTGTTGAATTCACTCATTACTCAGATGCTCACAAATCTTTTGCTAGAATAGATCTACTCTTGACTGATATTCGATCATTGCAATATATCAAATCTATTAGAATTTTGCCCAGATCATGGTCTGATCACTCCCCACTTGTCTTTGAACTTAACCAATGCCATCCCCGTTCTGACAGGAATTTGTGGAGGGCGAACTCCTTTCTATTTCGTCACCCACAATATAAGATAGAAATCCAAAGGGCGATAGATCATTATTTCAGTGAAAACGACATTGATAATATTTCACTATCCACATTATGGACTGCTCATAAAGCGGTTATTCGAGGCCAACTAATACAATTTAATAATAGACTAAAACGAGACAAAATAAGCAACTCAGAAAACATAATTAAACAAATCAAGAACTTGGAATCAGTACAGGAACAAACCCCCACTGAAGACACACATAAGGAAATCCTCAAATTGAGGGTTCAACTTAGCCAAATGCTCACGGCAGACTACGACAAATACATACGTATAATGAAGGGGAACTTTTATAATTCTATGAATAAACCCAGCAGACTTTTCGCAAATAGAATTAAAATTCACAGAAATAAGACAAAAATACTCCAAATAAGAGACAAATCCCATACAACACTTAAAAATCCCACAGATATCTCTAATGTTTTTGCAGATTTCTACCGTACCCTTTATACCTTAAAAGAAGATCGATGTTGCCCCAACCTTCTATGCCACATATAGATGCCTTCTTAAATTCTGTTGACCTCCCATCCCTGTCTGAAGTTGATCTTGCCCTATTAAACTCTCCGTTTACGGACGCTGAGGTATTGGAAACAATAGCCTTGCTTAAGAAAAACAAGTCCCCGGGTCCTGATGGTCTGCAAAATGAATATTATGTCACCTTCCAAAACTCTCTTGCTCCTTTTCTTACTAAGCTTCTTAACTCTACCTTTGTCAATACGCAAGCTATCCCGGCAGAGATGCAGGAGGCTACTATCGCAGTTTTATATAAAAATAAGGGAGATATTGAGAATGTCTCGAATTATCGCCCCATCTCGTTGTTAAATACTGACCTAAAAATTATAGCCAAAACGATAACCTCACGTCTTCAGACAGTTACTCCGAAGCTTTTGCAGAGGGATCAGGTGGGCTTTGTTCCCAGACGAGGTACCTCAGATGCCACCAGACGTGCCATTACCTTGTTACACTATATTGAAAAATCTAAAACCCCTGCTATGTTAATCGCTGTCGACGCTGAAAAAGCATTCGACAGGGTTCATTGGGGATATTTGTTCAAGACATTACAAAAATTTGGTTTTGAAGGTAATATTCTTAATGCAATACTATCCCTTTACTCCTGTCCCTCTGCAAAGATAATGACCAATTCAGTCCTTTCGGATAAAATTATACTCAACAATGGTACCCGTCAGGGTTGTCCCCTCTCTCCCACCCTCTTCGATTTATATATAGAACCATTAGCCGAAAAAATAAGATCCAACCACTTAATTAAGGGTATTTCTTTACATGAGCATAATTACAAAATTTCACTATTTGCTGACGATGTTCTCCTCACCATCTCTGACCCCATCAACTCTATGGAACATATCTTATCCACTATATCTCAATTCTCAGAAGTTTCTTATTATAAAATAAATTTAAACAAAACTCAAACGCTCCACTTAAATATAAAACCCAAAAACTTGGAAATTCTTAAAGGGAAGTTCCCGTTGTCATGGGACAGCAAATCCATGAACTATCTTGGTATCCAATTAATTACTCCTATCTCAACGATTATGGATGTTAACATGAGCGAAATCTTCAAAACCCTGCAGTCGGACG
Organism: Allobates femoralis; assembly: GCA_033576535.1. Taxonomy (NCBI): domain Eukaryota; kingdom Metazoa; phylum Chordata; class Amphibia; order Anura; family Aromobatidae; genus Allobates; species Allobates femoralis. Next base: position 671,878,858 of record JARQOC010000003.1, read on the forward strand.
TCTTACATTTGGCTAAACTTGAGATCTCCTGGCTAGGTAAAATTGCAGCTTATAAAATGTGCCTTCTTCCTAAACTATTATACATTTTCCGTTCGTTACCTCTGCTGATTCCAAAGAAATGGCTGCAAAAATTGCAGTCCCAACTAGCGGCTTTCATCTGGGCAGGGAGGAAGCCAAGGGTGGCCAAATTAACCCTGGAAAAAAGTAGAAGCCATGGTGGGCTTGCTGTCCCAAACCTGACTTCCTATTATCAAGCAAATTTGGTTAAACTTAGCCAGACTTGGTGGGTGAGAGGGGAGGGGCCGGTTTGGCTCACGGTTGAGGAATCCTCATGTTTACTAACGAGACTTCACCTGACGACCATTGCTCATTTGTGTGACAAATCTAAACCTCTACCGGAATTACCCACTGTTAAATCGGCGATTCAAGCATGGCGGTTACTTAAAAAAATCTCCATCAAAACATATCCTTTGGTTTCTCCCTCCTGGATGAATGTTGATGTTCTTGAATATTTGTCCCCGAGGATTAAAATTTCTTCGTGGATTGAATCGGGAATACAATTCGTTTCAGATATACTAAGTGATGATCAGAAGCTTAAAGCATTTGCACTATTGCAGAAAGAATTTCAGCTTGAACACTCGGAAGAAAATACTTGGAAAAAAATTGATAAATTAATTAAAACTCGCAAACTAACTTTTTATCTACCCTATAATATTGTTCAAATGTTCAAATTTCCTCGAGCTCTAATATTTTGGAAGACAAATCACATATATAGACACTTCTCCCAAGACTCTACCATTCAACCTACACCTAATATAGCTACTTGGGAAAAAGAACTGGGGATATCTATATCACTAACTGACTTACAGCGCAATCTTGAAATTATATACCGTTATATACCATGTGTTTCTCTCCTGGAGACTCATTACAAAATTTATACTAGATGGTATTACACCCCAGCTAGGCTTGCTAAGATCAGCGACAACAATTCGGATCTGTGTTGGAGGAATTGCACAGATGTTGGTGGTCTGACTCACATCTTCTGGGGATGTGCTGTGCTTATGTCCTTCTGGTTTGAAGTGGAGTCCCTAATTAACTCACTAACTAGTCTACACTTAAAATTAAATCCCAACCTAGTACTACTTCTTTTGGGCTTGGAGGCATTCCCGAGGGTACATAGACCAATCATCGCACATATCCTCCTTGCTGCAAAACACACTATAGCTATGAAATGGAGAGATCCCCTTCCTCCCACTATTGACAACTTGGCCGAATCAATAGCTCATCATAATGCTTATGAGTATGCATATGCCATGAGGAACAATTTATTGACTAAGTACAAGTCGAAATGGGATGCTTGGAACCTTCATGTAACCCCTAATGCGGATTGTGGGCCTTGACGTTGGATTGACTTTTAGAAAATAAGAGTAGAAATCCTTACCGCCATGGTTGATTATTTTGAGCTGTTCATACTACAATCGATGCCACAATACCATAATCTTCCCTTCCCTTGTTTGTCCTCCTTTTTATTCCCTTTCTTTTCTTTTAAACTTATACTTGTTATGATGGAAAAAAAAAAAAAAAAAAAACTGTACGCATTTATTACAACACGCTAGTAAGTAGACAATTTGTACAGGTCGATACCTCTCAGTTCTCAAGATTCATAGCCACTTCAACATTATCTTGCCACTCATGTGTTAGAAATAAGGCTGAATGAGTATTGTGACATACATGTATATAACATTATCTCTAAGTTTGAACTGATGTAGCTACTTTTGATGTGTCTATTATTTTGTTTTAATAAAAACATTTGAACACACAAAATGTGGTTTAGGTTAAGAAAATAAATTGGCATCAATGCTGAAATATTGATCATTTATTGAACACAGAGTGGTCTGATTTTGGCAAGACAAAAGTTTTGTCGCCCACAGAAAGTAATGTGATTTTCAAACAAAAAATTAAATTAAATACATATACATTTGTATAACATTGGTGAATAAAGTTGTGGTGGTATTAGATTCATATTTAAAATTTTGTGTGACTTCCATGAGCTTGAAGGACTGCATCCATGCGGTTCAAAAATGATTCATACAATTTATTAATGAAGTCATCGGGAATAGCAAAGAATGCAGTCTTACATGCCTCCCAAAGTTCATCTAGATTCTTTGGTTTTGTCTTCCAAGCTTCCTCTTTCATCCTACCCCAAACATGCTCAATGATGTTCATGTCTGGTGACTGGGCTGGCCAATCCTTGAGCACCTTGATTTTTTTTGCGTAGAGGAACTTTGTTGTAGAGATGGATGTATGAGATGGAACATCATCCTGCTGCAGAATTTAACCCCTTTTGTGATTTGGATTATAAGAGGTAGTTAATACTTCTTGATATTTTAGGCAATTGATATTGCCTTCCACCTTGCAAATGTTTTGCACACCCCCATACTGAATGTAAGCCCAGACCATGATCTTTCCACCACCAAATGTAACTGTTTTCTGGGTGTATTTTGGATCCATACAGGATCTAGTAGGTCTCCTGCTGTATTTGCGGCCGCTGTTGTGTAATTCTAGTGAAGATTCATCAGAGAAATCCACCTTCTGCCAGTTTTCTAGTGTCCATCTGTTTAGCAGGCTGTTGGACTTTGCAAATGACACACAGTTTTTTATTTGCCCTTTGTTTAGTGCTGGCCTCTTGGGCACTGATTCAACCATGGAGGCCATTTTGAGACAGAATCCTACAAACTGTTCTAGTTGATACAGGGACTTGAGGTGACCAGGCCTGTTGAAGTTCCGCTGCAGTGGAAGAGGGGCTTGCTTTGGATTTTCTAACCAACAAACATTCCTCGTGAGCTGTTGTCTTGCGGGGTCTGCCGGACCTGAGATTGTCAAACACATCTCCGATCTCTTCAAATCTTTCTTTAATTCTTTGTACTTGATGCTGAGACCCATTAAAGGTGCCAGTCACCTCTGCAGTGGATCTGGTCTTCAGCCTCTTGATAATCAAGGCTTTAGTCGCAGCGTGTATTTTTGGCCTGTTGTCAGATTTCATGTTGCAGTTCAAGTGAATGTCTGGGGTGCTGGGTTTCATTTTAGAGACACCCACTAATTAACCAATCATTTAATGAGCACAGGTGAGGATGCAAACTAGGATTGGGTACATTATATGACCAGGTGGCAAAACTTTTGTCTTGCTAAAATCTGACTATTCTGTGTTCATTAAATGATCAATATTTCTGCATTGATGCCAATTTATTTTCTTAACCAAAACCAAATTTCAGCTTTCAAAAGAGTAATTTACACAAGCAATGGATGAATTTAACATCAAGTTATAAGCTTTTATTTACATAACATGAATAAGCGACATAACGTCTGTCAGGGAGTGTACATACCAGGTTCCTGAACCATCAGATCCTTGATAGGAGCTCTCTAGACTATTCTCTTGTGGTAAGCTCACATAACCAGTATTTTGTAAACTATCCACAATATTTTGACTCTGATCTATAATTCTTTCTCTATACCCTTGAGTCTATTCTCTCTTTCCTCACATAGTGTCACCATAACCACAATTTCTTACACCATTACGCACACTAACGGTTTGTCTTTAACACTACCTATAGGTAGAACCTGGCACCCATAAGCCGATCTGTACTCCAACCAACATATGAACATTTTACCGCATAGGTCCTTTACCATGGTTGCTATATAATCATGCTTTTTTAATATATTTGAATGTAACATGTAATGTGTTTTTTATTTTATTTGTTTACCATGTTATACCATGTTAACAAAGTGTATTTACATGCCATTTATACTGTACTCTGTATTATCCTTTATTCAGAAAAAAGCATTTGTGAAGAAGACTAATAAAAACCGCCGAAATGTTACGTACTATTCTATGTGGATGATAAACTTTAACTACTGAAATTAAAATAAAAAATCACATAAGCAAGTCTTTTTGCCTCTGAAGTCTTTTTCACTGGGGTATCACAAATTCCCCTTTTTATTGTGTGCCGAGGTCCTCGTTAAAGTTATTGACACTTTTTCCTCGACCACCAGTGTGGTGCCCCACTGGTCAGGCATCACAGTTGGGGTACTGCACTCATAAATGAGTGTGCGGTTACCCCTGTCACAGTGGAATGTAGGGTTTGTAGGAGGATCCCATCCCAGCACTCCCACATACCCACCTAGGCAGATGGTAAGGGCCCATACCCTAGGGGGGAGTTAGGGGAGGAGGGAGGTAGAAAAAAAGGGGTTTCTAATTTGCCTCAAGGGACGAAGGAGTATGGGAGCCCTGAGAGAGAAAAAGGAGACTCCGAGAGAGGGGGCCTGGAGAGAGAGAGAACAGGCAGCCCAGACTGAAGGGGGGGACACCCAAAATCGGAGCGGCCTTACGCCGGGAGGGAACCCTGGTCCATACACTGGAGTGCTGGTTCCGAAGACGTGGCACAGGAAGTTCAGCCCCTGAGTCGTAACACCGGTCGTCGTGGGTCCGTCTACCGGCCCCGACACCCTGTGTCAAGGAAACCAGTCACACCAGGATAACCCACCGGGGTTGAATTCCATGCAGGAGAGAGAAGAGTGGGAAGCTGGGACACTCAGAAAGCACCTCAATAGGGCCTGGTACTAAGCGGGCTGTTCCAGGATAGGCAGCTACAACGGGACACAGGTTAGAGCAAGGAAGGCATACCACGGGAGACTCCAAGAGACTCTGCAGCCCACTGTGACTACCCGGCCGGCTACCCTTACCTAACAACGATTGTCTTCTGTGAACTGTACCACAACCAGCATTGTTCCAGTATAGTACCGGGTAGAGTGACAGAGTCCCCGTGTAATTATTTCCCCGCTGCACTTCAACTTGTTTATCTCCACCATCAGCACTTCCATCACTACAGGTGCATCCCTGCCCCTGAGGGCCAGCTCTACCTGCAGTGAGCTGAACAATCTCACCTGCTGTACCATCGCCTTCTGGAGGTCTGAAGCGGATTGGTGCTACATCACCAGAATCTGCAGATGGCATCACGATAAACTTGTAAACTTTTATTCCCATTTCAACTACCCTTTTTAGTTGACCACCAGGACCAACGGGTCTGGGCAAAGCCACGAGTGACATCCCTACCACAGCAGGCCCAGATACCAGTCCCCATATCTTGGGCTAGTCACCAGCTGGACAGTTTAGCCAGACTTTCTTTACACTAAGCAGGAGGAGGTGGCATTGAGCAGGGAATAGAGCTGGAGTAACAGAGACTTCAGGTTTACAATTAAACTCTTCAGTGTCATTTAAAGGGATCCTGTCACCCCCAAAACACCTCTAAAGCTATTAAAAGCTGTCCCTAGAGCATAGTAACACTTACCCTACACTCCTTTTAGCTCCTAAATACACCAAGTGAAATTGAAGATAAATGTTATTACAGTACCTCATTAGGGATGATAATGAGTGACTATGATATTCATAGTCACCCTGGCAGGCTCTCCCACGTCATGATGTCACGCCACCATAGGCGTGATCTTCTAATCAGATTGAAATGCGCGCCTCCCCGCTCTCCTATGGCAGCCGGACCGCTGCAGTGTGCGGCTGGGTGACGCAATCGCGTCATTTCCGGCGCCGGGTGACGTATGTACACCGGCGCCGCTGTTAGCTTCAAGACCCGCACCGCGTATGCGCATGCGCAGTGCGCGTTTTGAAGCACACATAGCGGCCGGGTGTACTACGTCACCGGCGCCGAAAATGACGCGATTCGCATCACCCAGCCCCACTACAGGCCGGCCGAGACAGCACAGAGCGGGAGGCGCGCATTTTAATCTGATTAGAAGATCACGCCTATGGAGGCGTGATATCATGAAGTGGGAGAGCCTGCCAGGGTGACTATGAATACCATAGTCACTCATTATCATCCCTAATGAGGTACTGTAATAACATTTATCTTCAATTTCACTTGGTGCATTTAGGAGCTAAAAGGAGTGTAGGGTAAGTGTTACTATGCTCTAGGGACAGCTTTTAATAACTTTAGAGGTGTTTTGGGGGTGACAGGATCCCTTTAAATATTAATCAAATGTGGATTTTTATGTAATGGTGGAATGGACTTGCAATGTAAAAATATTATGGATTCGTTTTGAAATAGTTACATGCGCACATCAGGCTGTGAAATTCTGATGAATAATTTCTTTTAAATGGGTTGGCAACTACTCAGACAACCCCTTCTCAATCACCTTATTTATTACCGTTAAAACAATGCTTATACTCAACTTCAGTACAGGTGCCTTTTCAGCAGTGTCAGCACTCACTCTCCTAGGTCTCATATGGCATTTATACATCATGCAAGCCCTGTGCCCAATCAGTGCTGGCTTCACTCTCCTCACCTTTGGAGGTATCAAACATCAAAAGGAAGTAAGCGGCCAGCTGCAGCTCTGATTTCCTGTTGATGTTAATTTGTTTGAAGGTGAAAAGAGTAAAGCCAGTACTTACTGGTGCTCACAAGATATAACACATTACTGCACCCCAGGAAAGCCAGTGACGACACTGCTGGAATGACACCAGAACCTTAGGTTAGTATAAGCATAATTATTTTAATGGGGTCAAACATGGTGATTAGGAAAGGGTTGTCAGAGAGGTGCACAACCCTTTAAAATGTATAACTATTTCTCTACAGCCTGGTATAGTTAACACATTGTGTGTTAAGTTAAGAAATGTTAGATCTGTACAAAACCTTTTTTTTTTACTTTTCTACTAGAATAGTGTCATTTTTGTTAATGGGTCATGCCTCGTATTGCATCTTAATATCATATATTTGAAAGAAGATGTGCGGAATACAAGACACAGATCAGAGGAGATGTATCTGGTAACAACAAAATTCTAATCTCAAACTTCCCCTTTGACATGGTTTTTCAATTGTTTAAATTTTGCATAATGTATTTAAATGAATAAAAAATAATGCACTGTACCTCAAAGTGAACTGATCCAGGTTGAGTTATTTGCCACTGTGACAAATACGTGTAAAGTTTCTCCTTGTCTGGCAGGCTTCGATGGCAACCATAGAGCAACATTACTGTCCAACCTAAGTTCAGTAAGATGGGAATTTTCAGGATTTCGATATAATGTTATGGTTGCAATTCTCTGTAACTGAGAAATTGCATCTTCACCTTGCTCTCTGCCGGACGGATTGCATTTCCTTTCCTAGTTTCCTCCACTGTGCATCACTTTTTTCTTCCTCAAGATGAATACTGTAATAAAGCTCCACAGGAATGCCCTCTGATTGCTCTTGATTTCTCTTGCGACCTGTTACTAACAGGAGGTGACGTGAACCAATGTGGGCTGGAATTCCAGTTCTGCCACACAGAGGCCCAATATCCCTTGTAATCTGCAACTCCCTTTTGCTTCTCTGGTTTCCGAAAGGCAAACAATCTCAAGCAAGGAAGTCTTTCTGTGCCACTGTAATCATCCCAGTCTCTACCAGTGATATAGAATAAAACTTGCACTTTGGGTTTGTTGGGATATACCTTGTCATTGATAACATATGTTTTGAGTTTCCAGTTAAAACTAAATTTATTAGATGGAAAGAGTGGAGATGATAGTAGGAGATCTTCTGGAATTTCTCTCTCTACTGAAAATGGTCCATAACTGGCATTTAAGACAGGAGTTCTACGAGATCTGTGAACAAAGAATGATTCAACCCGTGATTGCAAGCTAGAATTTCTCATAAAATCTTGATTGTTCTCCTTCAACAGGAAGGCAGTATCTGCAGATGAAATCCGATAATTCACAGGTAGATATGTTGATGGTGCCGAGAACCTTTGGAAGTTTTCTTGAGCCGCTCTAGACTGTGCCACTGGTGAAAAGATAAAAACAGAAAAAGTGTGATAATCATGTTAAACCAAGTAAGAATTAAAATTAAGTATTCTAATATTATCCTTAGACAGGTGTAGGTTGAACTACAATTAAACATTAAGTAAAACATAATTTTAACAATGACATACATTAGAAAAAGTTACATTCAGTTCCCCATATTTGCTGAATAATTCAATCCCACATCCAGGGATCCTACTGTACAGGATTCCTGTTGTTATGCAGATCAGATATTAAGAATCATTGGGTGAGCAGTTTCGTCTCACTAAGGGCCACTTTACACACACCAACTTATCTGTCCAACTTCTGACCAACTTACTGGTTGCAGTGAAATCATGGACACATTGCTCCATTTTGTGGCTGTGTACAAATGGAACAATGTGTCCATGATTTCACTGCAACCAGTAAGTTGGTCAGAAGTTGGACAGATAAGTTGGTGTGTGTAAAGTGGCCCTAACAATCAACACGATAGTTGGATACTCTAAGGGTAAGGATAAAGAGGCGATCTAACGTGCACCTGCACGTTTTTCATGGTCGCCTGAAATTGCCAATAGCGCCATTAAATGCCGCAATTTCGCCCTTAACCTAAGGCAATGTGTCGCCCCGGAAATCGCCTCACCAGCAGCGGAACCAATCCGGTCGACTTCCCTCGCCGCTTCACACGCTGCAATCCCCAAAGGAATGTGGGCATACATGTTCAGCGCAGCGAGAACATAGGCGTGCCAGACTGGTTTACACAGCGTCCCAAACACGCTCATTGGACAATGCAATAGCGTTATGATTGGTCAGCCTGCTCTGGAAGGCTGGCTAATACATGACGCTATTGCCATTGTGTGGTGCTGGACGGACAGCTCTTCAAATATGGCGCGGTGTCAATTGACAGCCAATGGGAACACAGTAGCCCACACGAATCAGTTCACACGGGGCGTAGAATACAGCACGCTGTGGCACACCTACGGGAAATCATAGGCGACGCTGATTCCATCACTATCGCCGTTCACACGCCAAAAGCCGGGAATCTCACCTTCATGATTGCATCTGATTTTGGAGCAATGCTCTGAAATCATAACCAGGCGACAGGTGGTTTCTCGCCGCCAAATTCACAATTACACGTCTCAGCTGTGAACTTAGTTGACCTTTCTCATGGCACCTGTTGTTAGTGTCAGCCTGCTAGTTCGCTGTGAGCAGACGTGTGTCTGCTCACAAGATTTAGGTACAGCTGAGCATTTTCGCCTGTGGATTTATCGCCAGATGGTTTGTTTTTGTATAGTTAAAGATGGAAACAAGGGATATGTCATGTGTTTTTATTTCAATTAAAATGTTTTTTTCTTGGTGCTGTGTATTTTTGACTTTTTACTAGAAATTCATAGTGTGCAGGTTTAATATCGGCCTAACACTATGAATTTCGGGCTTCTTACTAGCTGCCAATATAAAGCTGGCATTAACCCATTAATTACCCAGCATGCCACCACCACCAGGGCTGCTGGAAAGCCAGGTAAAGCGTCTGATAATGCAAAAGAATGCACTATTTGCAGGGGCGGCTGTGGGCTGAAATATTCAGTGTAGGTGGCCCAGAATGTTTGGACCTTACCACTCCGAGAATCCCAGCCCCCAGCTGCCTGGGTTTTACTTTGGCTGGTGATCAAAAATAGGATAAGGCCCATGCATTTTTTAAATTATTTATTTAAATAATTAAACAATAATAATAGACTTTACTATATTTTGATTGCCAGCAAAGGTAAAGCCAAGGAGCTGGTGGTGGCAGCCATAGCTGTCCACTTTATCTGTGCTGAGAATCAAAAATACAGTCAAGGTCTACGCAATTTTTTTTAAATTATTTTTTATTTTCATTTTTACAGTACCATGATGTCAGTCAATGGATGAGGGACCTAACGGCCAATCAGAGATGCTGTCACAGAGAATCAGCGTCTGTGATTGGCTGCGGGAGTAACCGGAAATCAGCCATAAATTCTAGTATCTAGAATCTAAGGCAGTTTTCAGAATTCTCCAACAACCAATCACAGATGCCCATTCACTGTGTCATCATCTGTAATTGACTGTTGGGTCCTCCTGCAGTGAATATCCAGGGAGTTAATGAGTGGCCCGGAAGTACAAGTTGGTGGGATTCCAGTAAGTATGATGCTGCCGTTTAATAACTATTTTCCTTCTTTTTACAGCCTTCTCGCCCCAATCCCATAACTTTAAATTGTGAGTTCTGGGTTCAGACTCAAGTTCAATTCACGTGCTGGAAATCGAAATTTAAAAAAGTCCAGGCGAGTCCACCGAATCCGAACATCGGTGGGTTTGCCTATCAATACTTATCACTCTTTTCACTTTTTGTAGGTTTTAGAACAGAAAATATACTTTTGCATGGTGCTCTTTTTCTAATTTCTCTTTCATTTTCAAAATACGGACACATAACAGAACCAGACTGACCCGAATTATATAAATGGGGCCAGTTGGCATAAGTTATAGAATGGATCTATTTTGGAAATTAATTCCATGTGCCTTTTAATAAAAATAGTACAGACAAATGGAATGTCCAAAGAAAAACTACAAAGAAGAATAGAACATGTTTAAAAGTCACTTTATAAGCCTAGCCAGCTGCCATTCAGGACAATTTGATGTTTTATGGTCTTTTACTGTAGGTTCATCTTCCTCTGATGATATATGGAGGACCACTGCTATTGTGCGGCAGCATTTTCAGTATTGCTGCAGATACAGTTCCCAGTGTGATAATTACTGCTCATGCTATTCTACACAATGAAGTCAAATCATGTGTAAAGTGATAAAGAAGGATCAAAGGCAGACAGAAGCCAATTATTGGACCTTAATGCTCAACATTATTAAGAATTCCTTTATAATTTGCAGAAGATTAAATTCCCTTAGGTCCTGTGTGACATTTGACTTCTCCAACCTACTGTATCTATACTGTATTTCAAAAGTTATTCCAGACACAATACAGTAAAGAGTTAGAAATGTTTAGCAATTCTTCAGAGAAATTACTACTGTATGCTGCATTTATAATTAATATTTTACGCACATAAAGTGCTGCCCACCAGAAAATATATATAGAATAACTCTGACACCTATATTTTTCTATGATATATTTTATAGACTGCACAGCATGACTGTTTCCTTTTTAAACCAATGGTGTAATGTCTCCTACATTATAAATCTCTACAATCATATTTCATAACTTGCTTAGCGCTCTCGGTTTTATTTATAGACAATAGTGGGATGATGTTCTGTTTGGCAGCAGCATTCATTAGCAATGTGTGAGTCGGCATTTACTAGATCATCCTCTTCTCCTCCTACTTGCTTTCTACTCTTCCATCACTCTCTATTATCTCTGCTTTCGGTGATTCCCTCCAGAGTAATTAATTACTCTGAACTACAGGGCACTTTCCTGGGACTGAATGGCGGCTCATCAGCCGGTTCCCCATGCTGTTCCGCTAAGCAGACAAGATGCTCAGATTTTTCCGCATGCACTGAGCCCTAATTGATTTCTTTTCTAGTTGTCTGTGCCCTAGAGACATTTAAAACAAAATATATAACAAATAATTATCTCTTGACCTTGACAACATTTAAAATGAACCCTATATTTATTTAAAAAATACACAGTAATATATAATTGTGATTGGTTCTGCCTAAATGACTGACACCATAGAGAAGATACACATAAGCTATTAAGACTAATATCCACCAATTAACTCAAGTAAGGCATCCTTATGACTTCTCCATAGCCTCTTATCTCAAAACAGACTATCATGCATTTCACCTAAAAGAAAATATGTAGTGGGAACTAACAAGCTGTGAAGTTAGAACGTCAAGTAAGCAATACAAGGGAGACGCAGTGTAAAGTATATGTGGATCAATAGTTATCCATGGGATAGGGGCAAACACATATCTTGCTACATTTACCATTATGCCTAATATTCTCATGATTATTTAGTTGCTCAACTGTCTCTTTTCCGATTTTTGGTGTTTCTCTCAATCATTTGTTGACCTTAAAATGTGTGTACCATTTTCTCAGCTATAAAGGTCTGTGAAGGTCATAGGAATCGTTCACCTTATCAATACTGACAGGGAAGACATGTCTGATAGACTCAGCTTTACCAGACTGACATGTCAGTGCAGTGAAATGCATAACCAGCTGCAATATAGGAGCAAGATCAAATGTCATCTCGGGCTAACAATGTAAGAGCATGCTGGATATATATCTACTCTGGTTATACAGATCGAAGTGTTCATCTCAAAAATAGAGCAAATATTGCCATGTTATCAAAGCGTACAAACATACCTAATATTTTAGATATTGCCTCTCAACTATATCGAGGGAATATTTCAATTTCTATGTATAGATATAATAATATTTATTCAGCACTATTAATTCTATAGCACTTTACATACATTTGTAACACTGTCCCCATTGGGGCTCACAATCTAAATATCCTATCAGCATGTGTGGAGTGTGGGAGAAAACCAGAGAACTTGGAGGAAACCCACACAAACACATACAAACTCCTTGCAGATGTTTTCCTTGGTGGGATTTGAAGCCAGGACCACATTGTAGCAGGTCTGCAGTGCTAACCACTGAGCCACCACCCTAATATGTTTAACATATAAATATACACTCTGGAAATTGTAAAGAATCTCATATATATTTGATTAAAGTATATTCATGATTCAATGCTCATTTAGGAAACAATCATAATGGTGATCCAGCCATCCTGTTGTAACTGTACAACATAGTGATACATGTTCAGTAACATCGGGTGACAAACCAACTTCTCATCTTTCTGGGAATAATATTTCTATGAATGAATGTTCAAGAAAAGAGAAGAGTTACAAGATTCGAATTCAGCTAAACTCACTTGCATACAACCATGAAAATCAATTCACACTCAAAAACTATTTATTTAATTTTTTTAGAAATTTAAAGCGAGTTTGATTTGGTTGATTGAACTGTTTATCTCTCTTGATGGGCAAAGAGATCAGAGGAACGAATCTTTTTAAAGTCGCATTCACCAGCTTCATCGAAATGTAAAAGAATTTTGATTTGCAGTGAATCGATTCACCGTAAGTCACATTTACTGCTAAGCCTTTAATTGCCCAGAAAAGATGTGTAATAGTCTGAGGTATTCAAGAATTGTATTGAGCCTGTTTTGAGCGCTTTAATGGAAATCCGGCCTTAAAAATAACAAAGTAGCTGTGAGATAACGGAGTACTAACCAACAGCCTGTTTAGTTTAGGGACTTCAAACATTCTGAGAGGTTTCCCTTTAAAGTTATCCATGTAAATCATCTGCAAAATTGATTATGTTTATAGCTTTGCATTTTAAGTCCATTTCTTTATTTTCTAGATATCCATTGGTGAATGATTATGACTAGGAGCTCGGAAGTACAGGGGACTTGACATTAGAGATGAGCGATGTTCGACTCGAATAGTTCGCCAATCTCAAATTCGAGTTGATTTTGGCCCTATTCGAGTCATTTACCGAATTCGAACAATTTGGTTCCAATTCGGCGAATTTCGAACATGTTCGATTTTGGTTCAAAAATGCGGCAGATGCGGTCAGAAAACCGCATCTGCCATATTTTGAGCCAAAATAAACATTCCCTAGAAGAAAGAAAGTGTTAAAAATAAAAAAATAATCTATGCTCACCCGTCCGCGGTCCACCGAAGCCTCCGGTATGGTCCTGTGTCTTCCAGGACCTGTGGTGACGTCAGTTCTCGCGGGAACTCCGGTCACATGACCGGAGTTCCGCGAGAACGTGACGTCACCACAGGTCCTGGAAGCACCGGACCTTGCCGGAAAGCTCAAAATAGATATTTTTATGATTCGGACCCTTTCTTTAAGTAAAAGTTACTTAAAGAAAGGGTCCGAAACATAAAAATATCTATTTTAAGCTTTCCGGCAAGGTCCGGTGCTTCCAGGACCTGTGGTGACGTCACGTTCTCGCGGAACTCTGGTCATGTAACCAGAGTTCCTGCGAGAACTGACATCACCACAGGTCCTGGAAGACACAGGACCATGCCGGAGGCTTCGGTGGACCGCGGACAGGTGAGCATACATTTTTTTTTTTTTTACACTTTATTTGACTTTATTTCACTTCCACAATGTATGTATATACATTGTGGAAGTGAAACAGCCCCACAAGCCCGGTTTTTTTCGTGTTCCGGGATGTTCGACGGTGTTCGTCGAACATTCGACGAACATTCGTCGAACACCCCGTCGATTCGGCGAATCGAATCGAACACGAACGGCGGGGTGGTGGCTCATCTCTACTTGACATACGCTTACTCCTCTATGACCTTTCTCTCTTTCTCTTCCTACCATCAGCCTACTTTCAGTAGAAGAAAATGCAATCACTTCCTCATGAGTTCTTGAGTTCAAACCATCAAGTAGATTTTTTCAAGGAATTTTATTAATATACCTCTAGCTACGCACAACATATGCTCATCACATTCTCCTCCATATCCTGATCCTGACACAGCGACTATATGAAAAAGACATAGGAAGGGTTGAAACATGTCACAATTACCCTTACACCTTATAATATGCTTGTTGTGCCTGTTATATGAATACAATTGCATGAATAAACCTATGTGTTGATTTGAACTCAAGAACTCGTGAGAGAGTGGTTACTTTTTCTTTTACTATATTTGGGGACAACCCAGTTTGACCAGCAACTCCCACTACTAAAGTGTGCATGCCAAATAACTTCCTTCCATAGACTCCTGTCACTGACTGTCAAGTTTGACACTTATGATCAGAGATAATACACTTACTAAATGTAATCTTCATAATCATAGCATGGTGGATAACAGGAAGAACAAAATGCACAAAAAAACAAAGAGGTCCACAAAGTAGTGTAATAACATAGTGCCATTTGCTGTCCCTTTCTTTTATCTGCATCTTACTACAATATATGGCCAACTCCTTCTGAACGAATAAGACGTAGTCCATTTGGCCCTGCTTCCTTCTTATCCTGGAAAATCTATCTGTAGTCAAGGGCTTTGTGAAAATATTTGCAATCATGTTCTCAGTTGGGTAGTACTAAAATCCAGAACTCCTTGTTTCTGAAGATTCCTTATAAAATAAAACCTCACATTGATATTGTTTGTTCTTAGGTTAACTCTATCCAACTAAGCAAGTGTCAGACATCCTTGTTTATCCTTACAAATTGTGTAGGTGCAGTTTTTCGTTGATCCAAATTTGTTAAGAGTTGTCTCAATCATACTTGTTGATTTGCTTGTGCTGCTGAAATATATCTATCTCTTTAACACAAACTTGTTTTCTGCTTGTCCAACTAACAGAGAGCCGATAGTGGATTGTCTGTTACTGAGGACACTAGCCCAGTCAGCATCCACAAATGTTGTCAGGGAACATTCATCACTTCTTGGTAACCTTAGTTTAAGATACATGAGTCCCTTCAGATAACGTATGATGCTCTTGACAGCAGTCCTGTCCTCTGACATAGCATTGAGACTTTTCTAGATAAGATTTTTACTTCTGCTACAATTTCTTGTCTTATAAAAGTGATAATATATGGCAATTTACCTACTGATTTCCTGTTCTGATCATCATATGGTTGCATATTACCTTTTCTGTTCCTCTCCTATAAGTAGTTGCTTTCTATAATAGACTTTTCTGGCTTGTATGATTCAGGTTTCATCATCCCCTAAAAAAATGTGTTAAAAGATCATCAACATAAATACACACAAGTATTTATGTCTTAACCCCTTAGTGACGAAGAAATTTGTCATTTTTCATGACACAAATTCTGAAGACATTTTTGTCATTATCAGCCTGAAGAAAGACCTGAGTCGTCTCGAAAGCTTGCTATGTTTACCATCTTTTCAGTTAGCCATTAAAAGGTATCAACCACTGAGGACTCTCAGATTGCAATATATTTTTCTATCTACTGGCTAACACGGTATAAAAATATTCTTTACCACATTAAAATTATTCATTTCACTTAAGTGCTAAGTCTCTTACTGCTAAGAACAGGATTGGATCTTGTTTGGGCACCTTGTAAGCAGACATGTCAGTTAATTCTTTCTACTTCTCCATCATTGAATCTTGGTGGTTGTTCTGTGCAAATGTTTTCTGATAAATCAACACGCATGAATTTTTGTCTTGATATCAAAATTCCACCTGCATTTTCCAACTTGTACACAGGAAATGAGAACTGCTTTCTGTGTATGTCTGCGCTTATAACCCGCAGCATATTTACAGAATTCAGCAGAGTCATTGCATCACCCTCAGGGCCATGGGTTACCAGGACTGGTCCCTGCTGTCTTGTCACAGGGGGGATAATATAATAATAATAATAATATTTATTCATTTATATAGTGCTATTAATTCCATAGCACTTTACATACATCAGTAATGCTGTCTCTCTTGGAGCTCATAATCTAAACATCCTATCAGTATGTCTTTACGTGGGAGGAAACCGGAGTACCCAGAGGAAACCCACGCAAACACGGGGAGAACATACAAACTCCTTGCAAATTAATCTGTGGCCGGGGCGTATAGCAGCCAACCACTTTTACAGGGCCGGTACCCTATCCGTCGACCCGGCCTCCCAGTGGTTCCATACTTTGGTCTTGGACCCGGTCAGGCTCCAGATGACACCAGCTGCCGAGTCTCGGTTTTCTGTTTAGTTGGTTTCTGTCAGGAGGCCCGTTCCTACTCCTTCCCTCTCTTCCGTCAGGAACTAAACTAAACTGCCTCACTAACATCCCACTCCCAGGTAACTGCAATTGCTAAGGTAACTCTAGCTCCTCCCCCTTTTCCTCAAGTGTCTTTCCTAAGCTCCACCCACCACTCAGCTTTCTCCCACCTTTCAATTATTGGGAGAAGTGAACCGGGCACTAACCTGCTGCAGATTCTTTGCAGATAACGGCGGTGTCTGGGATCCGGTGCTCTGCTGGAGAAAAACTCTTGATATTTGCAGAAAGTAGCGGCACACGGATTGGATCCAAAAATTTCCGGCGTTTATTTGTGCATCAAGTTACAGGTGGTGCAGGGGGGGGTGCCGTGGAAGAGGAGTACCTCGAAACGGTCCGTTGCACCTTCCCCCCTCCCTGCACCACTGTAACTTGATGCACAAATAAACGCCGGAAATTTTTTAATCCAATCCGTGTGCCGCTACTTTCTGCAAATATCAAGAGTTTCTCCCACCTTTCCCTTGCTTGGCATAAAGTCCTAGGTATAGGGATTCGGGAGCGTGTTGGGTGTTTGGTTTGGGGTACATGGTTCACCATCTCAGCCATTGTTTTATTCTGTGACCACCAGTCCGCAGGGGTGCCACATCATTCAGTGCTCAGATTTTGAAGGAGAATGAACTGGAGGATTACAGAAAGGAAAAACACACACAAAGAGGTCATACAGTATAGTAATAATAAACAGGGATGAGTGAAAAGAATGTTAAAATTTGGTTTTCAGATCAAAAAGAAACTTTACAAAATATGTCAATGCTCAGGTTCAGAGTATTGGTGCTTTAAGTTCGCAAACTACTGGAGTGAGCATTTCTGTGCTCGGGTACACTTGGTGCTTAGCCAAGTGTGAACCACTTGCAGTATTTAAATGGTTCATACTGGGGGTAAAATAAGTGTTATGGTGACACATGCCAGTCCGTTTTTCTAAGTGTTTTCCATGACCAATCCGTTTTTTCTAGGATGCATGTTGTGCCTCTTGTGTCCCGGACGTATTTAGACAAAAAAATATGAAAATGATCCAAAAACGGATCCAAGGCAAAAACTATGCCATATGCGACCCTGGCCATAGTGTGCTTTGTTTATGGTTGGCTGTATGTGGGGAGAGCGTTGAACTGCCCAATCAGTGACTTATAATGAGGTTCGGGTCAAGTTTGGGTCATGAACAGAACTTTATATAAAGTCTGGCTGAACCCCAGAATACAAATTTCCATGTGTTTGCTCATCTTTATTAATAAACTCTAACAGAGTAGTGCCATCTTCTGTCCCTTCACTATAGCAGTAGCTGTTGCGATATTATATACAACAAGAAGGTTGTTCGGTTTTTGAACTTAAATAAAAGCCTACTGAGGTACACACCAACATTTTGGTAATTAATACAAAGGAAAAAACTTTAAAGGTCCATTTTACAATGTGTTTAACCAATCGCTGAGCTCATAGCACTATTTGAGAAGGAAACTCTTCAAGTTCATAAAGATACAAGTTTTACAAAAGCATGTAAATCAAATTATATATTTTCTAATAGTAAAGGACTCAAAGAACATCAATGTATTGAATTATATGAGTAAATATCGTTTTGTCCTTTTGTGAGATTTAATGCATTTTAGATGGTAAAAGCTGGCCTTTACCTTGAGCTTAGCCACATAAAGGCATAAGATACAAGAAACAGCATTTTATGCATCTAAGTCTTGTGGTCTTGTGCGAATAATAAGCATGTCTTCCATTGTTCAGCGTGGTGTTACATCATAGATGTTTCCTTTATACTCTCAAAATTACCATAGGTATCAAAGCAGCATATAAAAGGCAGCACATTCCACACAGTTATATTTTTGCAGTTACATCACACAGCTGCAAACATTCTTATGAACACATTCTAAAAATAATTATATGCATTATTCTAGAAAATTTTAAGTCTACTACATGGGACATGAAATGCTAGTGCTTTTTCAGTAGAAACCTATGCATAGAAAATCATAGGGGTTTACATAGTCCGCAAAATAACATTTGTTCTAGGTAATTTCATTTGCATAATGCAGAAATTATTGTTTCCATGGAAAATTGAGCTGCAGCTTGCAGTTTAGCATGTTTTCAGCTGCGGTGCTGGTTGCCGGGCTTCCGCATTTCCGCAGCATGTTAATTTCAATCTACCGAGCTGAAAGCAATTACCATCGGGTGAATGCACGGAGAAGCCGCTCATTCACCCACTGCAAATCGTGGGTACAGGGCGGCTGTGGTCTCCCTGCATTCACCGCAGGTTCCCTCAAGTCTGGAGGCACTGCATCCAAGACGCAGCACCTCCGAATCGGGCTTACATACTCGCAGAGGAATCTAACAGCAGGTTTTGGCTACCTCATCTGAAAGTAGTATGACATGGGCAAAGAGGCCCAATCACAAAACATGATTACTTGGTGCAGATTACTTGGTTTACTTGGTGCAGCGGTTCTAACATAATCAAAAGGTTTTCCTTTTAGACATGCAGCATAGCTGAGAGCTGCCCCTGCCCACACCAAGCTCTGAGGCTGCGTTCACATTATGCATATTTCTATTACGTGCGCTTTTCCCCCAAAAGCACATCTACGTCTGCATTTCCAGGAAAAATGGAAATTCATTTTTGCCGTTCAGACGATGAGCTTTTTTCAGTTGCGCTATTGGGGGCCAAAAACATGCACGTAAAAAGAATGAACATGTTAATTGTTTGCGCAAATATGAGCACGATTTCTCCCATTTGGCCCATTAGAAGCACTGGAAATATGCATCGTCATTCAGACAATGCATAATTTAAGCGCCTATAAATGTGGGCGCATGAGGAAAAGTAGGATGTGATGTCACACGGGGGAGGAAGGATCCTGTGTTTCTCCCCCTGTGTGACACATTGTGGCTGAAGTTTTGCTTTCCCAGTGTATCTAAACACACTGTGAAAGTAAAAGAAAAGAGAAAAAATGTATTACAAACAAAAAAATAAATACTTACCTCTCCATTGGCTGTCCAGGACCTAAGGAAGACGTCTGATCGCTGCCAAGACCTTAAAGATGTGATTGGCCGGTAGCGATCAGGTGATATGTCACGTGACGCATCAATTTATCATGACTGGCCAATCACATCTTTAAAGTCCTGGCAGCAATCAGACGTCTTTCCCTCGGGTCCCGGACAGCCGGCAGAGAGGTAAGTATTATTATTATTTTTTTTTTAATAAATGTTTTCTCTTTTATTTTGCTTTCACAGTGTATGTAGATACACTGGGAAAGCAAAACTTCAGACCTGACATTTCACATGGGGGGAGGAACACAGCATTTATTTACTGGTGCAAAATAGCACAACAAGAAACAGGAAAAAATGTGCCCGCAAATAGCTGCGGAAATTATGCTGTGAGTGAATGCAGCTGCTAATAACAAAGGGTGATAGAGTCGGACTTGATTTCACATGCTTTTGGCTGGTTTCAGACTTGCGCTCCCCACCGCGCGGGGAAGCGCAAGCTGAGCGCAGGCACAGCACATCCCTATGTTTAACATGGGGATGCAAGTGCCTGCGCACGGCTGCAGATGGCCGTGTGCACCCATTCACTACAATATGTGATTTGTGCGCATGCGGATGCTTGCGCACAAATCACACAGTCTCGTCCGCACCAGGAACGTGACATGTCGCATTCAGGGTGCGGACGAGAGTGTGTGATTTGTGCGCAGGCATCCGCATGCGTACAAATCATACATTGCAGTGAATGGGTGCGTACAGTGTGTGCATGCCAATCAGCATCAGAGCACAGGCACCTGTGTCCCTATGTTAAATATATCCCCTCCGCAAGCTGAAACCAGCCATTTAGTCTTAAGGATAAAGTTACAGAAGCTTAAACTAACATAGCAAGTAAATAAAAACACACTTTGTGATAAGAGACCCATGTCTGAAACTCTGTGTTAACTCTTACAGTGGGCTGTTTTCAGAAAAACTGCAGACAGATTCCCTTTAAATACATACGGGTGAGATCATATATGAATTCTCCCACAAAGGTGCAGAATATCTGCATGATAGACATGAGAAATTTGCTGCAAATTAGACACTATTTTCTGACTAAAGCCATAGACTGATTTTTAGCAGAAATGTGTTATTAGAGTTAATGAAATAAGTTAGTATTAAAAAAAATAATAATATATTTTGTTTTAAATGTGAAGTGGGTGTAATAGATATGTGGTTTTTCAAATACATTAGAAAAACTTTCCCAGATTTTGCAGGATAAGTTTAGGGTCATTCATAGTATCCATTTTGTACAGAGTCATAAAAGGTCTACAATGTGTCACGAGGGATGGTATAGCGGTAAGGGAATCAGGATGGTAAGATGGGCTAAAGTCTTTCAGGTGAGCTCATCTAACCCTTAGACTGGGGTCCCTAGAATAACCTGCTCCCAGAGGTACTTCTGAAGGTGATGTCTGAGTCACCACCCTTGCCCTATGCTCCTGGTAAGCCCTAGACTAAGATCCCTAGCTCCACCCATGGACCGGGAAAACACAGAAACTCCTACGGGAAGAAAACAGCAGCAAGCACCAGCACAAAACACGCATGTCCTCACTACTTGAGATTCTTGTAGAAGTTAAACTGTCAGCGACACCTAGTGGAAGGAAGTGGAGCCCCTTAAAGTTTGAGGGAGTGGACAACTATGTCAGCTGCCACACCTCACAGCAGCAGCAGTACACCTGCGACTGGAGGGCCACACATAATAGCAGGAAATTTACACAGATGTAAACTACAACAGCATTTCATATGGATGGCAAAGCACATGAAACAATGGAGATACATAGGGTCTTTATTAATGCAATTTTCACTTTCCCTATGAATAGAACAGGAAAAATATTCAATCACTAAAAAAGATATTCCTGAAGTCCAATGAAGTCTGGACAGTAGTGCAAAATTCCAGTATAATTTTAGAAAACTTTTGACGTTTTATAGTATTAGATGCAAAAACTTTTTCAAAACTGAGGCATACGTTTTCAAGTGAACCCAATGCTTTCACATTATATTAGACCTAGTTTTAAAAAGAACTTTACATTTTGGGGGATGTTTCTCTAAATGTAGGACAAGAATAGCTTGCAATTGAAGCAGAATACGTTAAAAGGAAAAGAAGCATATTAAATGCACAAAACATTTGCTACATTTATTTGACTGATCTGGATTTATATTTCGCAATCCTTTCCTATAAGAGAACAACTTCTTAAGAAATGCCAAAATGGTAGTTATAGGGAATATCACTTAGACATGATATTTTAAAAGGATTAGCTCTACTACAAAATAACTTACTCCTGTCAAAGGGTCAACAGGAACCAAATAGTTTTTAACTTATTATAAATGATTTACAGTGTCTTGAAAAAGTATTTAAAGCCTGTATTTTCTCACGTTACATCCACAATGTTAAAAGTATTTTATTCAGATTTTATGTCATATACCAACACTAAGTAGCAGGTTTTTGTGAAGAATAAAGGAAATGATACATGAGTTTTGAAATATTTTAAGAATATAAATCTGAAATTTGTGAGTTGCATTTGCATTCCGCCATCCTGAGTCAATACTTTTTAAAACCACCTTTTGCTGCAACTATTGCTGCAAGTCTTTTGGGGTATGTCTCTACCAGCTTTGCTCATCAGGTGGTTGACATTTTTTTCCATTTTTCTTTGTGAAAAAGCTCTAGCTCTGAGATTGGATGGCGAGTGTCAGTGAACCTCAATTTACAAGTCTTGCCACAGATTCTCAAGTTTGAAAGTTTAAAAAAGTGCTTTTGATACTTCCAGAACTGCGGCTTCTGTTCTCCTGAGAAGTCGCACAGGGCATTCCCTGTGTCTTCTTTTCGCTGCCTTTACAGCTTGTATTCAAGCCCTGATGGATGGGCATGATAATCCTTCTGGATCTTCCTTGCCCTCCACCATGGGCGGATTAGCCGGTATGACGCTAATTGCGTCATATCCCGCTCGGATGATGTCGATACACCCTTTAGGTGTATTGACGGACCTCACGATGCACATTGCGCATGCGCGAGGTTACTTTACGGCAGCTCATCACAGATAAGCTGCCATTAAGTAACCTTGCGCATGCGTATTGTGAGGTCTGTCGAAACACCCAAAGGGTGTACCGACGTCATCCGAGCCTGATATGACGCGATTAGCGTCATACCGGCTAATCTGCCCATGAAGGAGGGCGAGGAAGATCCAGAAGGATATCACCGCCATAGGGGTTTGAATAAAGCTGTAAAGGCGGCGAAAAGAAGACACAGGGAACTGTGACTTCTCAGGAGAACAGAAGCCGCAGTTTTTGAGGCATGAAAAGCACTTTTTTGAACTTTCAAACTACACAATTAGGACACAAAGGGATAGGGAGAATAGCATAATGAAGGTGCAGAGACAGGTATTGATAAGCTGGGGGGTGATTTTTAGGGATCAGGTTCTCTTTAAGGCCTGGGTCAGTTCTAAGCATGCGTGCACAAAGTCATAGTGTATGATGTCATGTCGTTGTGGTCTTTTCCAGAACTCATTCAGGACTTCATCAGAGCTGGAATTCCTGGTTTATCTTGGGAGTCTCAAGGATTTGAGAAGATGTGACAAAGACCAGATAGGTGTATAGGTGTAGGTAAGGAGCGGAAAAGCCAGAGAGGTAAGAGGCAAGTAGACATATCTTTTATTTCCTATAACATTTATTATTATGATGCCCTGGGGTCTGTAGAGACAAGAGTATAATAAGGGACAATAAATAAAAATTTCCTTTGAAGACCCATACAAACTAGAAATCCAGGCAAATTAGAATTTCACCCAATCCTATCATCTCAATTCATTATGTCCTACATGCTGCATTTAAACAACTTAGCTGCAAAAAGATGCATTTTAAGCAATTGGAATTCATTTGTAAATACTTAAAAAAACACTTTAAAATGCTCAGACATCTTAAATATTTTGTTAGTTTGTTAAAACAACACAACCACCAACATATATGTATCAGCCTCATGCTTAATTCATAACTAATTTACAAATATATCAGAGCTTTTTTTATGGGGACTATGAAAGAAACACTAATTACACCCCTTGACAAAGCATTAGTGAAACCTATGTTGGGGTAGGGGTCACCACAGGTCAGGACATGTGGGTACAGTGTGGATGAAGAACCAGCCATCTAGGACTATTGGTGGTTTTAACTGAGGCTGCTTTCACATCACATATTTTTTCCTGTCCGTGGGATCCTACTTTTTGTAGGACCCCACGTACAGGAACGGACAGCATCGGTGGTGACCTGCAGATGCTATGTCTGTCTCCGGGTCCGTGATTCTCACGAACCCCGACACAGAAAGCCCAAACCTGCAAAGTGCAGCCAAGCCGGGCACTGTCACTCCCACAATGTATATAAATATATACATTGCGAGAGTGAACAAAAAGTTAAAAATAAAAACAAACATCATCACCTCTCCGGTGATGTCCCGCACTGTCTCGCTACTGGTGCTGAAGGACCTGGCGTCGCCAGGGCAACCGATCAGCTGAGCGGTCATGTGACCGATCAGCTGATTGGGTTGTCACATGACTGCGCAGTTTAAATCTACCTCCCGCCAACCTAAATTAATTTGCGGGTGGGAGATTTCACGGTCACATGCCGTTCAGCTGATCGGTTGCCCAGGCGTGTCAGGCCCTTCAGCCCTAGAGAGAGACAGTGCGGACACATGCGGAGAGGCGAGCATAATATTTTTTTATTTTTAACCTTTCATTTACTTAATTTCACTTCCGCAATGTATCTATATACATTGCAGAAGTGAATTTAAAGGGGAACAGAGCAGTTAGCGTATGGCATGCTCAGTACACTAAAATTGGGTTCGAGAAACGATCCTGTGTTTTCTCGGACCCGTGCTCCATAGGCCCCCATGTTAAGGGCGCGGATTGGGTCGGATTCAATTCGGTCCGCTGTGCCAAAATCGGAGCAGTCTCCGATTTTGGGCACAGGAAAAAATTGGACCGAATTGATCCGACACAAATCGGATGGCAATAAGGCTAAATCCGATCTGATCTGTGCCCATAGGATACATGGGGCCAAATCGGATCCGTGGCTGTCCGATTTACAACGGACAACCACGGATCCAAGACAAATGTGATGTCAAAGCACCCTTCCCATAGACTAGTATGTGTGGTGCATTACTATGTGGTATATATAATCTGATGCCACACTTAGCCCGGGTGTTACAACCTGATTGTGGTACCAATTGGATTTCTTCACCAATTGCTTTTCGTATAGTGTTATGTGTATGAGCTTTTAATAAACTAATTAAGTTGTATTTTATTGTGAAACTTTAACTCTGATGGGTGCCTTATTTCTTAAATATTTTGTCCAATAATTCAGTAGACCTTTCCAATGAACTAATATTCTGCCTCTATTTCCTTGTGTTTCAAGTGATTCTTTCTTCAGAGAAAAATTAAAACACTATTGTGAAAATGACTTTTTCTCTATAGTTTCATCTGTATCTTCTGTGATGTATTGTGTATAGATTTATTAATGGCACTTACGAAACAACTATTTCTGAGTTTCTTTTTATTTACAATGACCACAATGTTAAGGAGAAATAACATGGAAATCAACAATTCTCCATTAATTTGCTATAATGAATTCTGCCCCATGTAATTTATGTTTTTTTTATGCAGACGTAATTATACTTCTAGAGCTAATGTTTGCAATGCAGAAAGCATATTATTTTCATTCAATCTGACACTTATAAAATGCCCTGTTCTCTAATGTAAAGGTTAGTGGAAGATACATTAGCCAGAAATCTGCATAGATTTGCAGATTCCCATGAAAATATATTTAGATGTGTATTATTGTATTGCAAGGCCTATAGCGAGGGCATGTCTTTTAAGAGTCCGTGATATTGACAGTCACATTAATTAAACCTCATCAAATAATCAGATTAATTCAATGAAGATTTAGTATTGCAGTCATTTTTCCTGTTTAAAAGCCCAGACCAATAACTGAAGTTGGTTTCTATCTTTTCACAGCTAATTCGAGTTAGAAATTTTCAACAAAAGAACATATTTGTTTCAAACTTTCTCCTCCACTGTCCAATAAATTGCTTTTTGGATTGCTTACATACCCATATTCAGTATAAAGCTACGAAATTTATTTTTGCCATTAATGGGGTTGATAAGGACTTCAATATTAATGACCGATTGATGGCCTAAAAATAGACCATCAATATCATAGTTTTGCACAACTCCTTTAGCGCCTTTACCTTGAGGCTGCTGTAACATAAGCATATTTTTATTAATATTTTATTTATTTTTTAATATCCTTTGTATGGCACTTATTTTACTGTTTGGGTATATTTACATGGACAAAGAATGTATCGTATTTTTGGACAAATAGGATGCACCCTTTACTTCCAAATTTGGGAGGAAAGTGAGAAGGGTGTCTTATAGGCCGATATAGCAGTACTTGGCTTGTAATGGGGGCAAGCGGCAGTGGAGGGGAGTCAAAGGAGAGAAGGGTCTACTATGAAGAATCTGGGCTCAGGCAAAAAAAAGTGTGCGGCTAATTTAGAAATTGAAATTTTCACTGCTTGCCACGCGCATTTCTCAGCACTGAAGCCAGCGCAGTAAAGTGGGGTCACACCAGGAAGAAAAGGGTCTCTGATGAAGAATCTGGTGACTCGAGCAACCACTGTGCAGGCTAATTTAGAAAATGAATACCGTATATACTCGTGTAAAAGCCGACCCGTGTATAAGCCGACCCCCCTACTTTTGCCCCAAAAATCTGGAAAAACCTATTGACTCGTGTATAAGCCGAGGGTGGACCCCAGCACAGGTATACAGCCCCCAGCAGTGTGGTATACAGGCCTCCCCAGTGGTAGTATACAGCAGCCCCAGTGGTAGTATACAGATTCCCCAGCAGCCCCAGTGGTAGTATACAGATTCCCCAGCAGCCCCAGTGGTAGTATACAGATTCCCCAGCAGCCCCAGTGGTAGTATACAGATTCCCCAGCAGCCCCAGTGGTAGTATACAGGAGCCCCAGCAGCCCCAGTGGTAGTATACAGGAGCCCCAGCAGCCCCAGTGGTAGTATACAGATTCCCCAGCAGCCCCAGTGGTAGTATACAGATTCCCCAGCAGCCCCAGTGGTAGTATACAGGAGCCCCAGCAGCCCCAGTGGTAGTATACAGATTCCCCAGCAGCTCCAGTGGTAGTATACAGATTCCCCAGCAGCCCCAGTGGTAGTATACAGGAGCCCAGCAGCCCCAGTGGTAGTATATAGGAGCCCCAGCAGCCCCAGTGGTAGTATACAGGAGCCCCAGCAGCCCCAGTGGTAGTATACAGGAGCCCCAGCAGCCCCAGTGGTAGTATACAGCAGCCCCAGTGGTATACAGCAGGCCCCCAGGGGTACATATAGCAGCCCCCAGGGGGTACCCAGCAGCCCCCTGGGGGTACCAACAGCCCCCAGGGGGTACCCAGCAGCCCCCTGGGGGTACCAACAGCCCCCTGGGGGTACCAACAGCCCCCTGGGGGTACCAACAGCCCCCAGGGGGTACCCAGCAGCCCCCAGGGGGTACCAGCAGCCCCCTGGGGGTACCAACAGCCCCCTGGGGGTACCAACAGCCACCTGGGGGTACCAACAGCCCCCTGGGGGTACCAACAGCCCCCAGGGGGTACCAGCAGCCCCCTGGGGGTACCAACAGCCCCCTGGGGGTAGCAACAGCCCCCAGGGGGTACCAACAGCCCCCTGGGGGTACCAACAGCCCCCAGGGGGTACCAACAGCCCCCTGGGGGTACCATCAGCCCCCAGGGGGTACCCAGCATCCCCCAGGGGGTACCCAGCAGCCCCCTGGGGGTACCAACAGCCCCCAAAAGCTGGCACTGTTCCCCCCCCCCGCTGCTTATACATTACCATCCCGGTGTTCTGATTGGCGCCGCTCCTCGGTGCTGCGTCTTCATCCTCATGTTCGCGCTGGCTGCATCCGGGATCTCCGGCCGTCGCGCGATGACGTCATATCGCTGCGACAGCCGGAGAACCCGTATGCAGCCAGCGCGGGCGGGAGGATGAAGACGCACCGAGGAGCGGCGCCGATCAGAACACCGGGATGGCAATGTATAAGCAGCGGGGGGGGGCCCTTACAAGGGGGGACAGTGCCAGCTTTTGGGGGGCTTATATGAACTGCTTCCCCCTGCCGCTGATTGACAGGGGGAAGCAGTGCATATATAATGAGCGGCCCCACGTGACGGGGCCGCTCATACAGCAGCCTCCCCCCGCCTCCTCCAGCCTCCACAGCCCCGGGACACAGCCCCCCCACTCCATGTACCGTATATGACCCGTGTATAAGCCGAGGGGGGGACTTTTCAGCCCAAATTTTGGGCTGAAAAACTCGGCTTATACACGAGTATATACGGTAATTAAACTACTTCCCCATTTCAACATCTTGGCGCTGAAGCCAGTGGAAAGAGATGGGCATAAAGAGCAGTAAATATTCAGATTCTTAAATAGCCGACTCAGATGGTTGACACCCAGCCACTGGCTTCCTTCAGCTGCTAGGGAGATAATGCACCTGCTACTAAAGAATAGAAGAGCACCACACTCATGATGGAATCACTGCCATAAAAATGACATGACAGGGGCAGAGCAGCACAAGTATGATACCTTAGTAACAAGGAGCAGTCTCGGTGCTCACATTAACTATCTCAGACTGGCCCTGCCACCACACTAGAAACCAACTTGAGCTAAATGGTTTTCGTTCAGCTCAAGTGCTACCATAGAGTTCCCACTATGTTGTGGCAGGAGTGACAATGGTGTGGGAGAGGGAACCAATTCCCTATCCCAAACTTCTAAATTCTGCAATTGATATTGATCATGGTATTTAAAGGTTGAATAGCCAAGAGAGGTGTGGGCTTCCACCTTGACTGTTACAAAAGGAACTGGGCTGTAACTTAAGCTGAAATCCTGGCAGCAATCATTCTAGCACAACTCCTGTTCCCACATATTCACTGGTACAACATATGTCAGGAAGGGGTAAAAAACACTGATACATTTAACTATGTAAATAAAAAAAATCCACTACATGATAAATTCTGTTTAATTTCAAATATTTTACTAGTGCAGAAGGAGAGCGCAAAGTAGATGCTAGAATGTATTGATTGTTTCCAGGTTACTGCACTGGCTCCAACAGCCAATCACAAATGCTCACTCTCTGTGACAGCATCTGTGATTGCCTGCTTCCCCACTCATCCATTGACTGATGTCACAGTAGTGTAAAAATGTAATAAATAATTTTAAAAAAATTACATAGAGCTTTGCTGTATTTTTGATTCTCACAACGGATAAAGTGGACAGCTGTGGGCTGCCACCCTGAGCTGCCTGGCGGTATCATGGCTGGCAATCATAATACAGGGAAGCACATTATTATTTTTAATAATTTTATTACATAATAAAAAATGCGTGGTATTCACCCTATTTTTGATTGCCAGCCAAGGTAAAACCCAGGCAGCTGGAGGCTGGTATTCTCAGTGTGGTGAGGCCCATAGTTATTGGGGCCTCAGGCTAAAGAATAGCAGCCAGCAGCTGCTCCAAAAATTGGTGCATTCATTAGAAGTGACAATTCCTGGCACTTTCCCCGGCTCTTCCGAATGGCTTAGTGTGGTGACATCGGGGTGATAGACGGGTTAATGACAACTGAGTATTGACAGCTTGTCATTAAGTCCAGATTAATAATATCAGGCCTCTATAAGACTCTTCCATTATCAATCTTGTGAAGAAATAGTTAACAAACACATACACAAAAAAATCCTTTATTTGAAATAAATCACAGAGAAAAATCCTTTAGTTGAAATAAATCAGACAGACAACCCTCATTCTTCAATTCATTATTACCCCACACATAACCCTCTGACGATAACTCACAATAATGGTCCCATGAAACTCACTTGCCTCTGCTACATCCAGAGTCTGCAGAGGGAGAACACAAGCATCCTCTCCCTGCAGACTCTGCGATCATGGTGACATCACTCACTGAGTTGATGAGGCGGCACAGCAGTGAACTCAGTTGACCCGCTTGCCGGCCCCAGCAATGACCTTTATGTTGGCTGAGTATCAAATTGGGAAGTATCCCATGCCAAAATTACATTTTTTAAAATTAATAATTTAACAAATTTTAAAAAATTGTATGGGGTCCCCATATTGGATACTCAGCCAATATAAAGCGCACAGCTGGGGATGGGAGGCAACAACTGTCCTATTTATCTGTGTGATAATCAAATATACGGGGGTCACATACATAATGTTTTTTTTTTATTTTTTTTTTATTGTTACACAGATATGATGGCTGGTTTGTTGTCATTGACTAATGTGTTTGGTAACCAATCACAAACGCTGGCAACGATTGTTGGGAAGCAGCCTAACTACAACAGTCAATAACACATGCTGTCAGAGTGTGCAGTGAATAAACATGAGGCTTAAGACCAGGGGCGTAACTACAATAGGTGCAGGGGTTGTGATCGCACCCGGGCCCTGCAGCCCAGGGGGGCCCCAAAAGTCCCTTTTGCCTATTGAAAAAGACTAATACTATTAAAGATATCCAAAATTGGGGGCCCCAATGGAGCTTTCACATCGGGGCCCCTGAGCCTGAAGTTACGCCACTGCTTAAGACTGATAAGTATAATGCTCCTGCTTTAATCACCATTTTGTTTTCTTTTATAGCCCTCCTATCAGAACCTGAACCAGAACAGTTACAGCGGGTACAGAGAGTATTCAGACCTCATTCAATTTTTCACTTTGCTTCATTGCAGCCATTTGGTAAATTAAAAAAAAGGTATTTTTTTCTAATTAATATACACTCTGCACCCCATCTTGAAAAAAACAGAAAAAACAGAAACATATAAAGTTTTCCAAATTTATTAAAAAAGCAAAAACTGAAATATCACATGGCCCTAAGTATTCAGACCCTTTGCTCAGTATTGAGTAGAAGCACCCTTTGAGCTAGTGCAGCTATGAGTCTTCTTGGGAATGATGCAAAAACCTTTTCACACCTGGATTTGGGGATCCTCTGTCATTCTACCTTTGAGATCCTCTACAGTTCTGTCAAGTTGGATGTTGAATGTTGTTGGCCATTTTCAGGTCTGGCCAGAGATTCTCAATTGGGTTTAGGTCTGTGCTCTGGCTGGGCCGGTCAAGAATGGTCACAGAGTTGTTCTGAAGCCACTCCTCCGTTATTTTAGCTGTGTGCTTGTAGTCATTGTGTTGTTGGAAGGTGAACCTTCAGCCAAGTCTGAGGTCCAAAGCACTCTGGAAGAGGTTTTCATCCAGGATATATCTGTACTTGGCCACATTCATGTTTCCTTTAATTGCAACTAGCTTTCCTGTCCATGCAGCTGAAAAACACCCTCATAGCATGATGCTACCATGTTTCATTGTTGGGATTGTATTGGGCAGGTGATGACCAGTGCCTTGTTTTCTACACACATACCGCTTAGAATTATTACCAAAAAGATCTATCTTCATCTCATCAGACCAGAGAATCTTATTTCTCAAAGTCTGGGAATCCTTCATGTGTTTTTTTGCAAACTCTATGCAGGCTTTCATATGTCTTGCACTGAGGAGAGGCTTCCGTTGAACCACTCTGCCATAATGACCTGACTCTTGGAGGGCTGCAGTGATAATTGACCTTGTGGAATTTTCTCCTATCTCCTTACTGCATCTCTGGAGGTCAGCCACAGTGATCTTGGGGCTCTGCTTTACCTCTCTCACCAAGGTTCGTTTCCCACGATTGCTCAGTTTGGCTAGACGGCCAGGTCTAGGAAGTCTTCTAGTGCTCAGAAACCTCTTCCATTTAAGGATTATGGAGGTCAATGTGCTCTTAGGAACCTTGAGTATTGCAGAAATTCTGTTGTAACTGAGCCAGATCTGTGCCTTGCCACAATTCTGTCTCTGAGCTCCTTGGGCAGTTCCTTTGACCTCAAGATTCTCATTTGGTCTGACATGCAGTGTGAGCTGTGAGGTCTTATAGTGTGTGCCTTTTCAAATCAAGTCCTATCAGTTTAATTAAACACAGCTGGACTCCAATGAAGGAGTAGAACCATCTCAAGAAGGATCACAAGGAAAGGAACAGCATATGACTTAAATATAAGTGTCTGAGCAAAGGGTTTGGATGTGATATTTCAGTTTTTCTTTTTTAATAAATTTGCACAAATGTATACATTTCTTTTTTTTTAAGTCAAGATGAGGTGCAGAGTGTACATTAATGAGAAAAAATATATATTTTTTTTTTATTTACCAAATGGCTGCAATAAAACAAAGAGGGAAAAATTTAAAGGGATTTGAATACTTTCCGTACCCACTCTACATGGACTTCTCAGGTAAGTCTGTGTTCAGGGTCTATGCACAAACAGTAGGTGTTTGGTACGGACCCCAAACCTTTGGAGAAGACTCTTGGCTAGTGAGACTAAAACATGTGGAAACCAGAGTTATGCTGGGAAACATACTGGTAACATTATCTGGCCTCCAACCACCATCTGTTCACACTGTTCTGGCATCCAGAGTCATGCCTCGTGCCACCCTGCAAAGCAGTATAGGAAAGCTAGGTTTTGTGAATAAGCATGTTTGTTGTGCTCCTACAGCAGGTACAGATTCACTTGGCCCACAGACTCTGCATATACCATCAGCAGCATGTTCACTTTCCAGTCCCTTACTGCAGTCCTTTCCATTTTAAAATAGGTATATAATATATACCTTCAAACTTTACAGTATAAACTGGGAAAAGAGATATGTAGCCCTGAAAGGAAGGGCCTTTTGTTTTTATGTTGCAACAGCAGTATACCTATAGAAGGACTGCAAGGGTATCTGCATCCAGTCAGTATTTGCTGTAGAAATTTCTGCAGCATTTCTGCATCTCTTGGCAGGAAAAATGTAGAGGCAATAACAAGCGTTTTGCACCATTTTGATTTGTTTTTGGATCACTTTTGCCTACAGTTTAACCTGCATTTCTCTAGTGTATTTGGACACCAATGAATGCTATATCATTGAGTGGTATCCAAAAGCACTAGAAAAACACAGGTGTTATGCACATGCAAAATTGGTACTTCAGCAATGAAGTAGTACACAACACTTGCATTGGGTCTTTTTCTATTTCTATGCTTTGTGCTCTGATCACTCCTATCTTTGCATAATAAAGCATAAAATTATGCTCTTTGGTTAGCCCTATGTTCTATATTACTTTTGACAGCTCCCCTGATTCGCGTGCTACATCATGTGATCGACTGCTGCAGGTCATTATGGGGAAGCCAGCGATGGCACACCTTACGTGATTAGCCTTCTTAATAGTCTGCAGCATGTGTGAAAAGACCCAAGAATTAATCCAAAAAACTTCAAGTAGAACCAAATCAAGAAATTGACTTCATTACGATCCCCTGCAGATTGATCTGCTATCTTATAATATACATATCTTTTGGCTCTGTTAGGGGGCCGTCACACGGAACGATATCTTGCCGATATCGTTAAGCGATCCCCTTTTTGATCACTTAAGCGATATCGGGCAAGATATCGTTGCATGTAATCAAGCGATTTACGATTGAAATCGCTTGATCGTGACATCGTGATCTGAGCTCGGTTCTCAGATCTAGCGATGAACGATGCAACGATCTGCATCATCGTGGTGTATGACACCACGATGATCATCTCCCAGCGACCGCGCCTATGCTGGGAGATGGTAACTATGGTACACGTCGGTAACTAAGCGACGCGCGGCCCTAGTACCCGATGTGTACCATAGTAACAGCGAGATCGCGGCTCGCATCGCTGGTGAGTCTGTCTGTGTGACATCTCACCAGCGATGTGAGCGATTTTGTAAGCGATCGCGCGTGCACGTGATCGCTTACAATATCGCTAAGGATATCTCACCGTGTGACGGCCGCCTTAGGGAGATCTCCACAGATCCTGTAGTGATAATATCATATAAGTTATTAAAAGTAACAATATATATTACTTTATTACTGCAGGACCGCCCAAGACTACTGCACTATGATTTGAAAGGCTAGTTATGTTTTCTCCCTATACTTTCTTTTACCGTTTTGCTTGAAGCTATGCAAGTTTCATAAGATGATGGAAAACCTCTTAAAAAGACAAAGCAGGATTTCTTTTAATAGAGCATTAAAGAGGTTGCTCATCATCTTAAATGGATGAAATTGTAGAGCACCTATAAAAATAAGCAACTTTTCAATTCACATGTTATTAAAATTCCTATCTGTTCTCTCAGAATAGAGAGATTTTTAATTCTGTTTATTAATCGTTCAATAGATTACAGCTAGCAATGCAGTCTATCAGCATTGGCCAGTTTCCTGGCAAGGAGAGTGCTGTGAGGTAGAGCTTACTTAGCGTGTTGGGGGAACATTAACTTAGCTGCACATTAAAGCATGCAGCAATGTTTTCTATATAAACAAGTCCAGACGGTTTATTAAAGACACCATCATACTGACTATATTATAGTCCAACCCAATGCCTTTGGCAGAAATAGTACACACTCAGTCCAGAACCTTTCAATGGCAGCTATGCCCGCCTGGCTTCAGATACATCCCTCAGCAAGGTAATAACATCAATATCCAAATTAAACATAGTCTTTTACCTTTATGGGTTCTAGATGCTTCCATCAGCTTTGCTCTAGTCCTTGTGCCTTCCAAGGATAACTGCTTCCCAAGCACTGAGACCCAGTCTCCTGACTGTGTGTCTTTCCAACACCCTGAGGCCTGCTCCAATCTCAGGCATGCACGTTTGCCATGTGGACCAAAGGGGAGTGCAAGACCTTCCTTACATCACAGACCATTTGATACATCAGTAGTCTAATTATATCCATGAGATACACCTATGGGTATGTGGATGTTCAGTCCTTCCCATCATTTCTGAATATCCTATGTAACCAGCCCTTAAAATCATATACGATTCCTGTTACTAAAAGTCCCAGCAAACTATCTGGCTCCATACTGCATCAGATCTCTATCTGTGCAAACATACAGGGTGGGCCATTTATATGGATGCACCTAAATGCCCCATTACACGGTACGAGATTGTGAAAGATATCGCTCAAACATCACGGGTTTGGAGTCGTTCAAACGATATAATTAGGACGTTGTTGCATGTAACACCGAGATACCACTGCGACAAATTGTTGGATCTTTGATCGCAGATTTGAGAACATGTTCTCAAATCAGACGATCCACGATCATTCAACCTGCTGCATCGTTCTGTGTGACACCGTTATAATGATGTTGTTCATGATTTCGTCCATTCACATTAGTGAACAAGTATCGTTCGCTGGGTTGTGTGAACGATACATGCTCACTACATCGTTGGTGCGTCATCCACGATATATACATGTGTGACAGCTCACCAACAATGAAAAAACGATGTCCTAACGACCATCGCCCCACGAGATCGTTAGTAAAATGGGAATGGTTGGTGATATCAACTTCTTGTTTGTGGCAAATTAGTATATGGAGGGGGGAAACCTTTACAGATGGGTGGTGACCATGGTGGCCATTTTGAAGTTGGCCATTTTGGATCCAACTTTGTTTTTTTCAATGGGAAGAGAGTCATGTGTCACATCAAACTAATTGAAAATTTCATAAGAAAAATAATGGTGTGCTTGGCTATAACGTAACTTTATTATTTTATGAGTTATTTACAAGTTTATGACCACTTAGAAAATGTGTTCAAAGTGCTGCATATTGTGTTGGATTGTCAATGCAACCCTCTTCTCCCACTCTTGACACAGTGATATCAACACCACAGAAGAAATGCTAACACAGGCTTCCAGTATCCATTGTTTCAGATGCTGCACAACTCGTATCTTCACAGCATAGACAATTGCCTTCAGATGAGTGATGAGGCAAACATTTTGTGAATGGTGAAGTTAACAAACAAAACCACCGCTATTGGTCTGACACTAACCCACAGTGGATAGACCTTTCCAAGACTGTTGGAACACAAAAATTGATGGTATGGTGTGGTATATGGGGTACAAAGTTAGTGGGGCCATTCTTCATTAATGGAAACCTCAATGCCAGTTGATATCTGAAATTGCTACATGATTCAGATATTCAGTGGCATTGCGGTTTTTATTGATGAAAAATGGCCCCATTATCTTTGTGCCCAATATTAACCACCATACTATCAATTTTCTAAGGTCTGCTCTGAAGCTGGCCAGAATCAGTGCCCCTGCACTTCTCCAATACTGTAGAGGCAAAACCGCTGTTTGCAGCATCAGACAGTGTACAGTTAGGGTTAGTGGCCCAGCCAAGCTGCAGGTTGAACTGTTAATCAGTCAGGAACAAAAAGCCTCTGCACCCTTTCTCGGCAAACAGGAAGATCCGAGGATGGTGAGCAGTGATCACAGGATTACAAAAATATTTTTCTTTTTTTTCCAAATATTTTCAAAACTTTTTCATAAAGATGTTTTCAAATGAAGGGGCTCATTCAGATGTCTGTATTTTTTATGAACTAGAAAAACGGATGGAGTTGATTAGAGTTTCATCTTAGTTTTAGCAGTGAACAAAAGTATCATTAGAGTTGGGTTCAAGTTTCATCACTTCTTCTCACACGGGAAAAAAATGTTTCTCCAGCTTTTCAAACCAACTTATCCATAAAAACTAGACAACACATTGGAGGTATCTGAGTGCTGCTTGATTTTTATCATGGAGTCGTATACTTGCATTGAGGATTTTGATCTAAGACTTGGAAAAAAAAATTGCGTATGTGGATAGCCCCATGGACTATCATGACCACATGTTCCATCCTTGAGTACTTCTATATGAGAAATGTACGTCTGAATGAGTCCTAATCAAAAATGCGCCTAAATACAGTACAGGAATACTGTTAAAATAAAAAAAGGAACTGTACTACTCTGTAGTCAATGTTAACACTTAATTTAATTCATGAGATAGCTAGATACATAGATAGAAAAATGAAAGGATTCATTTGTAAGTTACCCCTTTGAACTAATTATGACTTTAACTCACTTTCCTTTAATAAAGAAATACACAGATGCATAAAGCCATAACTGCAGGAAATAAAATAAGGTTACAGCTGTGATGTCAATTGTCTTTTCTTTGCATAAAATATTCCTTGATCATTCATGTAAAGCTCACGACAAGTCTGGTCTTTGTCGTGTTTTTGGCAGAGCTCATGGCCTGTTGTGTGATCTCAAAGGTGCCATTGAAAGTGGCTCAGAACCTTAAACCACATCCGTTACTCCTGCGTAACATGACCAGTGATTCAGACATGCACCTGTGCACTGCCTGCATTATGTGTGGTCCAGACCAGCAATTTTCCTCATTGCAGGCAAGCAAAGAATGCTAACAATTATCCAGAGCTGGCTGTTCTGTTCACACAGTATCAGTGAAACCATGTAAATTAAGAATGGCCATTATATCTCTGACCTAATATGAAAGATATTGGGAACAGCATAAACAGCTGTATGATATCTGCAATTACTAAAGACCAGCAATCTCAAAGGTTTCCAAATTACAGTATATATGCAGTAGATAAGCCAATAAGGTACAATGGATATTGCTATAACTCGAAAATGATATTTACTTAATTGATTTTACAGTTTTAAAACTTTTTTCAATGTTCTACTGTAGAAGTCAGACAAGTGATGTTTAGGTAGCAGAGACAGTGTGCACCTAAGCTGTCCCCAAAGCTAGGGTTCACTATGCCAATCCCTGTCCCCAAGATTATTCTTGAAGGTGGGGGTGCCTGGGTCTTCTACCTTGCTAAACTCATGGATATGACTCACCTAAATTTTCCTACTCCCCCCAAGGGAATGAAGGGTCAGGAGAGCAGCACACAAGCAACAATGGCATGACACAAACATGAAAGG
Organism: Allobates femoralis; assembly: GCA_033576535.1. Classification (NCBI taxonomy): domain Eukaryota; kingdom Metazoa; phylum Chordata; class Amphibia; order Anura; family Aromobatidae; genus Allobates; species Allobates femoralis. The sequence goes on from JARQOC010000003.1 coordinate 671,916,266, forward strand.
ACTGCACGATTTTATGGTGCTGCTAAAGGAAAGAACACCACTGCTAAACAGAAATGAGCTCCTCCACCATGATCTGAATTCTATATCCAGCATAGAGTGGGGTCAGGGGTAAGTATATATAGTGGAAGGGAGAGATCATCACAATCTAAAACTGGAATGAAGACTAAGAGAAATCTCAGTCAGCAGGGAAAGGGTCATTAACCCCTTCAGCATAGAAGGGAAAATACATCAGAAAAACAACTGAGTGAGCTCAAGTGAGCTCCACAGAAGGTCTGCAATCGATTAAACATGGAGCCCTCCTAATGCCAAGTCCCCCAGAGGCGACATCAGGATGCCACATACTCATGACAGTAGATGAGAAATTTGACTCAAACTGAATTTGGGACAAATGTTTGAAAATTTGCTCGACATGGTGAATTTGAAAAATCTGTGATTCACCAAGGTAAATTTGTCACAAATGTCAATTGTCTTTTTACGCATTACAAGATTGCATTAGATCAGAGAAGGCTCACATGTCCTCAGGACTATCTGGGCAGGCTTTGCCATATTGCCTAGAAGCTATTAAATGGTAGACGTTTCCACAGAAATTATGCGGCATGTAGTGTAGTTTATCGCTGCTGCATTTTGATTACACTTCTTTTCATACTTTATGCAGAGGCATGCAGCAAGCCAACACAAAATTTGTTAACAAAATGTAACTTCAGTGTCTACCAGGCAAATGATACATGTCACAAGCTACAATACAACATGTTTGAATTGCTTGTTTTTTTCCATTGGAAGGGACAAATAAATTTGTTAAACAATAATAACAAAAATCTAAACTGCAAGTGTCTACCTCTGAATTCGTGCTTGTCAAAAACGACTATTTTTTGGAGACCTTTTTTTAGTAGTCAATTTTGATATCTGTATATGTACAAATATACTACAATTCAGGGTCAATGCTGGCTAGATGTACACCCATACCTCCTATCTTTTGCAGAAGAGAAAGAGGGACCTACACCTAGCCATACCCCAAGCCACACATAAATTTAAACTCAACATAGAAGTGTTTAGAGAAGAAAAGCACAAAATATGCAGTGGGTAGGGATGGGCGAATCTACTCGCTAGGACTCGTTACTCGGCGAGTAGTAAGGGACTCTCAGGACTCGGTACTCTGTGAGTTTCCCAGCGTTTACTCGCACAAGTCCAATGCAAATCAATGGCAAACGCTGACAAAACTAGGATTGCCATTGTCTTGCATTAGACTCGGCTACTGTGCCAGTGATAGCAGGGAAACTCGCAAAGTAACTGCTGTTACATTGCGAGCCGAGTCCAGCTGTCTTCTGTGCAGGCTGCCACAGCTCCAGGGTCCTAGAGCCCGCCTGCTCACAGAGATGATGTAGCAGTGCTGAGATTGTTCTCAGTCTGCTCATTCCCTGTGCATAGACATCTATATCTATGCACAGGGGATGTAGCAGAGAGGACATCGCGTTTTGGACTGCGTCGGACAGAAGAGGATTTTTTTAATTAAAGATGGAGTCCCTAATGTTTTTTTTAACCCTTTATTGGAGATTCTTAGTGGCTGGGTCAAACGTGGCCTGACATTAAGAATCTCGGGCTTAATACCAGCTTGTATAACAAAGCTGGTATTAACCCCTTTATTACCCAGCGTGCCACCGCCACCAGGGCCGCTGGAAGAGCGGGGTTCAGCGCCAGAGGATGGCGCTTCAATGAACGCGCCATCTTCTGGGGCGGCTGCGGGCTGCAATTTGCAGCGGGGGCTGCCCAGAAAGCTTGGGCCTCCCTGCGCTGTGGATTCCAGCCCCCAGCTGCTTAGCTGTACCTGGCTAGACATAGAAATTGCGCGGAGCCCCACGCATTTTTTTTTTTATTATTTCATGAAATTCATGAAATAATTAAAAAAAAGGGCTCGCATATATTCTTGTGTCCGGCCTGGTACAAATAGGCATCTGGGGGTTGGGGGCAGCCCGTCACTGCCTGCTGGATCCGGCTGGTTCCAGAAATACGGCGAAGCCCACGTGAAATTTTTTTCTGACAAATCCATAAAACAATGTAAATAAAAGGGACTGCATCTTTATTAACCCCTGGACCATGGGCGAGGGGTTAATAAAGATGCAGTCCCTTTTTTAGGATTGTTTTATGATTTTTCAGAAAAAAAATTACATGGGCTTCGCCGTATTTCTGGAACCAGCCGGATCCAGTAGGCAGCGACGGGCTGCCCCCAACCCCCAGGTGCCTATTTGTACCTGGCCAGACACAAGAATATAGGGGAGCCCTTTTTTTTTCTTATTTCATGAATTTCATGAAATAATTAAAAAAAAATGTCTAGCCAGGTACAGCTAAGCAGCTGGGGGCTGGAATCCGCAGCTCAGGGATGCCCAAGCTTTCTGGGCACCCCTCGCTGCAAATTGCAGCCCGCAGGCGCCCCAGAAGATGGCGCGTTCATTGAAGCGCCATCCTCTGGCGCTGAACCCCGCTCTTCCAGCGGCCCTGGTGGCGGTGGCACGCTGGGTAATAAAAAGGTTAGGGCCAGCTTTGTATTATCAGCTGGCCCTAAGCCCGAAATTTATGGCGGTCACGCAAATATTAGACATGACCGCCATGAATTTCTATTAAATTGTTTTAAAAAAAACACAACACAGAGAAAAATTTTTATTAGAAATAAAGAAAAAAGCCATTAGGGACTCCATCTTTAATTAAAAAAATCCTCTTCCGTCCTCTCTGCTCATCCCTGTGCATAGATATAGATGTCTATGCACAGGGAATGAGCAGACTGAGAACAATCTCAGCACTGCTACATCAGGCAGCAGGCGAGCTCTAGGACCCTGGAGCTGCGGCAGCCAGCACACAGAGCAGACAGGACTCTTATCTGTGCGAGTTTCCCAGCGATTACTTGCAAAGTAAACGAGACCAATGCAAATCAATGGCAAAACTAGGATTGCTTCAGGCTGAAGCTTCCGAGACACATCTGTGATTTGTAAATCGCACACTACTCGCTCTAACGCTTCCCCATTCATTAACATTGGACTCGCTAGACTTGCAACGAGTAGCGAGTCCTGGGCTCGGACTCGCTAGAGTCAAGCGATTCCGAGTAATTTAGGATTCGCCCATCACTAGCAGGGTGTAGTTTTCATGAAATCACATCAAGTGATGGGCAAACCTGAACTGTAAAGTTCGGGGTCCATACCAAACACCTAGTTTTTTGTGCACGACCCCAAACATGGACTTCCCTGAGACGTGTGTGTTTTCTGTTCAGTTTCAGATTCGGCTAGGGGGCTGCAAAAGGAAGCAAAATTGAGATTACAGCAGGAAAATTATTTTTACCAGTCTCAGCACTGTGGTCACACTACTTCCGGATCCACTCATTAAGCTTCATTACATCCCCCCGCCTACCCTCTATGACACTGTCTGTGATTGGTTGTTGCAGTCAAACTGCGCTCTCACCCTCTGTTCCAGCATCTATGATTAGTTGCCATACACATTAGTCTATGGAAAGCAAGCTGTAAAAATAAATAGTTGAAAAAATAGTGTGGGGTCTCAAGAATATTAATACACAGCGCAAACAAAGGGGACAGCTGCGGCCTGCAGACCCTAGTGATGTGTTTTATATTACCTGGGTATCAAAATATGGGGGACCCCAGGTGGTTTTTTAATTATTTAAAAAAAATAATTTAAAAAACTCACTTGGTGTCCCCCCTAATTTTGATATTCAGCCAAGATAAAACACACAGTTAGGGCTTAGAATTCTCACACGGGGAGGTCCATATTTATTGGGGCCCCCAAGATAAGATTAGCAGCCTGGCAGTCGGCCCAGATTTGGCGCATTCATTAGACGCTTCCTTTTACAGCTCCCTAGCCCTTATTGCTACCATTTTATAGTAGTAAAATACTAGTCCTGAACTCAGACTTTATTTAAAGTCTGGTCAGATCTACCGAAACTGAACATCTGCGGGTTCCCCCATCTCTAACCACATCCACTTTGCTTGGACAGATAAAATGCAGCAGACATTCTGTTCCAAAAAAATGCAGCATTTATGCTATACAGTGTTGGCCAAAAGTATTGACACCCCTGCAATCCTGTCAGATAATACTCAGTTTCTTCCTGAAAATGATTGCAATCACAAATTCTTTGGTGTTATTATCTTCATTTAATTTGTCTTCAATGAAAAAACACAAAAGAGAATGAAGCAAAAAGCAAAACATTGATCATTTCACCCAAAACTCCAAAAATGGGCCAGACAAAAGTATTGGCACCCTCAACCTAATACTTGGTTGCACAACCTTTAGCCAAAATAACTGCGATCAAGTGAGTCAATGAGTTTCTTACAATGCTCTGCTGGAATTTTAGACCATTCTTCTTTGGCAAACTGCTCCAGGTCTCTGATATTTGAAGGGTGCCTTCTCCAAACTGCCATTTTTAGATCTCTCCACAGGTGTTTTATGGGATTCAGGTCTGGACTCATTGCTGGCCACCTTAGAAGTCTCCAGTGCTTTCTCTCAAACCATTTTCTAGTGCTTTTTGAAGCGTGTTTTGGGTCATTGTCCTGCTGGAAGACCCATGACCTCTGAGGGAGACCCAGCTTTCTCACACTGGGCCCTACATTATGCTGCACAATTTGTTGGTTGTCTTCAGACTTCATAATGCCATGCACGCGGTCAAGCAGTCCAGTGCCAGAGGCAGCAAAGCAACACCAAAACATCAGGGAACCTCTGCCATGTTTGACTGTAGGGACCGTGTTCTTTTCTTTGAATGCCTCTCTTTTTCTCCTGTAAACTCTATGTTGATGCCTTTGCCCAAAAAGAGAGAACATTCTTCCAAAACATTTTAGGCTTTCTCAGGTAAGTTTTGGCAAACTCCTGCCTGGCTTTTTTATGTCTCGGGGTAAGAAGTGGGGCCTTCCAGTGTCTCCTACCATACAGTCCCTTTTCATTCAGACGCCGACGGATAGTACGGGTTGACACTGTTGTACCCTCGGACAGCAGGGCAGCTTGAACTTGTCTGGATGTTAGTCAAGGTTCTTTATCTACCATCCGCACAATCTTGCGTTGAAACCTCTTGTCAATTTTTCCTTTCCGTCCTCATCTAGGGAGCTTAGCCACAGTGCCATGGGCTTTAAACTTCTTGATGACACTGCGCACGGTATGTGAATATAAAAAATAATAATCATTGCGCCAAACTGTTCTAAAAAGCCTATCGTGATAACTATTATTTTTATTATGCTCACTCACCTTTTCTTGTTGTGCCCAATCTGCACAACAAGACTGTGAACTCAATGGTGAGGGAGCAGCTGTAGATCCTCTCCCGTCAGCTCCTTCCCAGGTTGACAACGTGATGGAAAAAACTTTTCTTCGATCCAGGCCCCGTGACCGGTCAGGGGCTTTCCACGTCAGCCAGGTCCTAATAACTAAAGCAGCTCGCAACCACCACACTCCCCATAGGGAGGCAAAAACCAAGTAAAATATCAAACAGTGGTGTTCAAGTTGCGGCGCTATGGAAGGACACTATGCAGAACAAAGTTTTTGAAAAATTACCTCCTGATTTATTAAACAAAAATAATTAAGATTCTTCCTGCCACTAATAGTGGCATGAGGAATCTTAATTATTTTAGTTTAATAAATCAGGAGGTAATTTTTCAAAAACTTTGTTCTGCATAGTGTCCTTCCATAGCGCCGCAACTTGAACAAAACTGTTTGATATTTTACTGCGCACGGTAGACACAGGAACATTCAGGTCTTTGGAGATGGACTTGTAATCTTGAGATTGCTCATGCTTCCTCACAATTTGGTTTCTAAAGTCCTCAGACAGTTCTTTGGTCTTCTTTCTTTTCTCCATGCTCAATGTGGTACACACAAGGACACAGGACAGAGGTTGAGTCAACTTCATCCATGTCAACTGGCTGCAAGTGTGATTTAGTTATTGCCAACACCTGTTAGGTGCCACTGGTAAGTTACAGGTGCTGTTAATTACACAAATTAGAGAAGCATCACATGATTTCTCTAACAGTGCCAATACTTTTGTCCACCCCCTTTTTTATGCTTGGTGTGGATTTATATCCAATTTGGCTTTAGGACAATTCTTTTTGTGTTTTTTCATTGAAGACAAATTAAATGAAGATAATAATACCAAAGAATTTGTGATTGCAATCATTTTCAGGAAGAAACTGAGTATTATCTGACAGAATTACAGGGGTGTCAATACTTTTGGCCAACACTGTATGTGAACATGACCTAAATGTCCAAGATCAGTGGATGAGATTTCATAAAAACTCTGCCTTCATTGCATCTAAAGATGCTGCAGAACTGTGCGGTGTTGATTAAAATTTTGTCTATATGCTGATAGCTAGAGCCTGAAAAAACGCAAGTAAAAATTAAAACGATGTTGCATTTCGTGGAATCAAAACATTCCTGTGCTATTAAAAAAAGTGTACCACATCTTGCTGCTGCATCTAAAATGTTGAGTTGTACAGTGCCAGCATAGTGGATAGGATCTCTAGAACTCCCATGCTCACTGTACATCTCCCCATCATAGAATGTTTTCACCTGTGGTGCGGGTTGCTTCCACATCTCCTCAGCATGTTAATTCATTGCTGTGGAGTCAGAAGCTTTGAACAGCAGGTGAAAGAAGGGTGATGCCGCCCTGTACTGAACGAAGATCGTGGGTACAGGGTGGCTGCATTCTCCCAGCGTTCACCTGCAGATTTCTTCAGGTCGTGTGCACATACCCTTATGCCTCAATTCCAGTTGCATTTTCAATGGATGAGTGCAATCCGACTAAACATGGGAAAGCACTTGCACCATTGTGAAACTGCTGTTTTATTCTCTTTCTGAGACAAAATTTGCAGCATGCTGCATTTGGCAGCAAGTCTCGACTCACATTCATCCATACAAGTCTATGGGTGTCTGTGAAACACTGCACTGCAGTTGGATGTCATCCAACTGCAGTGCGATATACATCGAGACAGACAAGAGAGGAGATGAGAGATTCATCTCTCCCTCCACTCCACACCTGTGATCTGATGGCTGGATAGGATTACAGTTGCCTGACACTTGGCTCACACTCGAGCCGCAAGTCATAAGCAGTAGCTAATGATCAATTAATGAATGTGGGTTTTGTGATTTCTTGAAGCTTTCCAAAATCACTACAACGAGTAGGGGGGGAAGGTCAGGTAGGATTTTGGAGTTAGGCTGGCTTCACATCACGATTTTACTGCATCCGAGTGTATCCGTGTCAAAACGGATACATACCGATCTGATTTTGCCTCCCATGTATCCCTAGGGGCCATGCATCAGATCGGATGTGTCCCTATTGGCATCCGATTTTAGCACCATCCGTAGCTTTCCGATTTTGTCTTGGATTCAAAAATGTAGGCTGCTAGGATTTTGATGTCCGTGACTCAAATCAGACACCACAGTCCGCAACAAATCCGTTGCGTTCCGTGTTATATAACATGGGAGTCTATGTATCTCGGATCCGTCAAAAAATTTAATCCGTAAAACAGAACCGATTTGCTGTACTGCTCATACTCAGAAGCAAGGTACAGCCCTACCTCTGCTACTGATGACAGATCTGTGGGCATCAGTGGCATCTGTTGGCACAGATCCGTACCTGTCTGTGGGATCCTTGAAATTCAAAGATCACCACGGATGTGCAAAAATCGTGATGTTAAGACACCCTTAGTGGTCAGGACACAAGATCGACCCTTCCAGAGTCATGCTTTTAACATGTTTAAGAAAGAGTATTGGAGAAAAAAGTAGTGCGACTGTATGGTGTGAACATGGCCTTAAGGTTTAAAACATATTTTAAAATGGTCATGAAAATAATGCCTACATAAAAAGATATATGACAAATCCAATTATTTGCATGGCATCATTATCTGGTTTAGATGCAAAGGATTTAAACTTTTAAAAACCACTAATTTTTCAAACATTTCTGTAAACTTGACATTATCTTTAGGAAAATCTACCAATAAAACCCAGTATTGTTTCAAACATTCTCACAATCATTTGATAAGTAGAAGCATTCCAAAAGTGTTATGCAAGATGACACACGTCAGATGTGACACATGGGGCTTCAAATTAGGCTACATCAGGAAAAGTTAAAAAGAAAGACAAAAATGAACTTTCCGGTTGGTTAATAATGATACATTTTGTATAGTAGGATAAAGATAAATCATAATCCTGAATGTATTTTTATTTTTTAAAAAACAATAATAATTTGTCCAGACTTAGTCTTCAGCAGTGGTAAGTGAAAACAACTGTTTTATGTAATTCCATGCTTTTTTTTCACCTTGGAATGAGAGCTAGACAGGCTAAAACACTGTACAGACATAAAAACCACAACGTGTTTCATCTGATGTTTCCTTCCAACTGGGTTCATAGCAGTAGGAGGCTTTCTAACCTAATATTTGATCAAAATGAAAACCAGGTTTTCTTTTCACCTCCAAACAAGCAAGTCTCTCAAAATGATGGCCTTCCCAGCAAGCTCTCATTCACACAATGCATTTTGGCAACACCACTTTAAACAATAATTCCACTTAAGATTAGATGTAGAGGCTTCAATAAATGGAAAAGATCAGTACGATATTTTGCAAAGCCATTTTAGCATATTGGTTGTCCAATAGGCACTTGATGTGTTTATTATGCACAAATAATCAATTTGACCTCCAAAATTGTATTTTTAGACGTATTAGTATTGATGGAAAGTACATAATACAGAAGTACTATTATGACATGTACTTTTGTATGCAAAAGTTGATAATATATCCAACGAGAGATGTTTTAATACACATCTACATCCCAGTAACCTTGAATGTGAAATCCTGCAAGAAAATGTAAAACCATTATACAAATCCATTCATCTCTTTTTGCATTACAATTTAAACAGAAACAATAAGTCTTATTTTATTCTTCACTTTACATTATACTTTTGAAGTCATTGATTTTTTTGTGCATAATAAATTGCACCATATTAGTTTGAACCAAATAGTATATATATTATCAATGATTATCATGTGAGATCAATTTTTAGGTATATTGGAGCCTACAGATTAGCATTTGATTGTGGTATTTCCGTAGTGCATTTTCCCAATGCTTACATGGCGTCCCACCGGTCTAGTCGCCACAGAGGGGTACTGCCCCCAGTAAACGGGTGTGGTGTCTCTTTCCTGAGGGAACAGGATTTGACCAGGACACCCACCAAACACCAACACACCCTAGGACCAAGGGTTCCATGGGCAGACCCGGGGGGAGGACCAAGTCAAAGGGGAAAAGGGAAGGACAGGTGGGTAGTGGCAGTGAGTAAGTAAGAGTAAATGAGAGTGAGTGAAGGAAGTGGAAGGAAAAAGTGTGCAGTTGTGAATAAGGGGAAGAGAGAATACCCAAGGGGCACAGGTGGAGTGAAAATGACCTTGGTGCCCGGATCCAGGACTAAGATAGTCAGATGGAGGGGTTGGTTGAGAACCAGAGAACGGCCCTGAACGTGGCACAGACACTGGATGCCTGAATCAGTGAACTGGAGGCCATGCAGTCTAAAGGAGTGATGGCCACAGCCCGAAGCACCTGCTGAGAAGGCAGCTGAACTAGTGTCAGGAGACAGGTACCAATCATCCAAGAGGACCTGGCTGCTAAATTGGGGAACTGCATGCAGAGGAGCTGACAGGAGAGGCAAAGAGGCAGCGCTGGGAGAGAGAGACCAGAGAAGGGAAACTGTGTAAACACAAGGAGATAAAGCGAGGCGCAAATAGTGCCCTATCAATGATGACACTTGTTGGAAAAAGGTGATGTGTACATGGCCACTCACCTTGCTGGGCTTGTGTAAACCCACAACCGGCTGGAGCGCGAAAATATAGCTGCCGCTGGACCTCCACCTACCACAGGACGTGGAACACTGGTATCAGATGTAAGGAAAAGGTGTATCACGGTCCGCGCTGCTGTGTCACAAATCACGGAGAAGACAGTGCTTCAGTAAAATATCCTTATTCTTCCTGTCCTACGCGTTTCGGAGCCACCTCTGAGCTCCTTCCTCAGGGACATCCTAAGGAAGGAGCTCAGAGGTGACTCCGAAACGCGTAGGACAGGAAGAATAAAGGATATTTTACTGAAGCACTGTCTTCTCCGTTATTTGTGACACAGCAGCGTGGACCGTGATACACCTTTTCCTTACATCTGATACCAGAGAAGGGAAAGGCACACAAAGGGGGTCTTGGGAAACCTATCCTGGTCCCGTGGGGACTGACCAGACTGGAAATTGGCAGAAAGAAGTGCCAGGCGATCAGTTGCAACCTGATTGAGTAAACCGGGTGCAGATTTCCAATGCTGTGTGAGACTGTCACACACTCATGTCACAGTAACGTTTTATGTCCTGTTAATTGTAAGGTAAAAATTACACTCCTAGCGTTTAGTCGTCATTCTGGAGTTAATTTAATCATTATGTCACACGTCTGCTGTCAAGCACAAACGCACACCTTTTGTGCTACCTTTTTCTCTAGCTAGGTTGACTTAGTTCAAACCTAACTTATATAAGTTTAACGTCCACTAACACTCAAATGGGCATCACATCAGGTCATGCATCAAACCACAACAATACTAGGAAGGAGAAAACAGGACTGCAGGTTAGTAACACAATATGGCTACATACTGCGGTGTCCTGAGTCCTGGCTCCTCTCCGTCCCAATCACTCGTGGCTGATGTCGGTTTCTTGTGATGCCCGCATTCTCCACCAAATTAATGTCAATGCAAAACGCCTGATTCTTATCTTGTTAATGGACAGAGGAATAACAGACAACCAAGTCTTAGTTTGCTGTATCAAAATATTCCTGAAGGGGAGGCACCCTAAAAGGTTTATTATATAGACAGGTGCTAATACATGAGTTAATCAAACTTCAAATCCATTGGTTACATTCTCAATTCTTTTACAATGATTGGTTCCTCAACATTATCTGCTTCATGGTGATTGGCTCTTTATGATGTAAAGAGAAGTCAGAGTATTATGGGGACTTTTCATGTCCCTCAATAACCTTTGGTAGGGTGTGTAGCTCTATCCCATTATTGCATCTTGCCCAGATGGGGCCGCCACACCCTTATCTTATCTTGACCAGACGGGGCCATGTAGGGACATCTCATCAAGATGCTGGAGATGTCATGTCCCTCTAATTATATAAGACAGACACCATCTTGGCATATACTGTACATAGTTGGTATTCGCAACAACTTGGAAACTTTACACAGCCAGCTCGTAATCTCTTTAACAGCACATTCTTTTCTTTGGCATGGTCACTGCATCTCACATATAAATCACAGCACACACAACACAATTATTGAATATGAGTTCGTACACTTTGGTACCTGTCTCCATGTCATCTTGGTCAAAGCACACCAGAATACAGACTACCCCTGGTGGGGTAACTTTGGTTCACTTTTTGACAACTAACCTTTGTTTTATTGTAGATGTATTCTCCACTCAAAGGAATGAGGCATCACCACTTCTATATTTGATGGCAATCTCTTCCCTCTCTCATTGTAGTCTGTTATTCTCATTAAGGTGTGCTGATCTCCCACACCGCATATATGAATACTTTACTTGTTCTTCTTTGGCTTTCTAAGCCATTATGGTAGCAAACAATTTATAGTAAAAGGCTACACACCACCACTTGCTAACTAGCAACTCAGACACGTCTGATGTGGATCTGGACTCAAATGACCAAGCTATGTAGCCAGCTACTCAGTGCATAATAATTAAAGGATAATATGCTGCTTTGCCCACACGAACAGCACCTTAGACGTCCTCACTAGGGATGGTCGAACCCGAACTGTAAAGTTCTGGATCCGTACCAACACATAGTGTTCGTGTACAAGGTCCTGAACACTGATTTCCCTGGGAAACCCATGTTACAGTTCGGGTCCAGGGGCTTGTAAAAAAAAAGCACATTGTTATTAACATTATGATTATACTTACCGGTCCGCTTTTGATTTCGAGGCGCTCATTAACTTCCAGCGGTATTCACTGCACTAAGCTGTCTTCGGCTTTTTCCGGCCATGTTCGCGGCGATGTAAAGGTTCACAGCTCTGCTTGAACTGGATTGAACTCTGACTGTCACTGTCAGTCTCAGCCTGCTTCTCTCTCTATATAGATGCTTGTCTATACAGAGTGATGTAGCAGAGCTGTCCCAATGGACTACATCGGACTGAGTTGCTGTTACCAGTGCGTTAGGTAAAAATGCATGCGTTCAAATGCAACCGCGTTTTGTATTGCGTTTGCAAGTGTTTACCATACAAGTCTACGCAAGACTGCATTTCTATGCATTAATGCTGCTGAAAAAATGCATTGCAGCAAAACGCAAATCGAATGTGATGTGCACTTAGCCTAAGTGTATGTGCACCGACAAAGCATTTTTATTTTTCTGACAGATCGGCTCAGTATTCCGCCTGAAAAAGTATCAAATAAATACTAAAAGGAATGATCTCATGCATGGCAATGTAAAAACGACTTGCTGTTAAAATGTTCAGTTTTTTGAGGGTTTTTTTTAATTGTGTGTCCTGAAGCCTTTTTCATCTGAATTAGGGACCTTTCACATCAGCGTTTTTGCTGAATTGTGGCAGATCCGGCAGACTTGCGGCAAGCCCTGTCCATTCTCTATGAGACTTGTGGTCAGGTGCGGCAAGTGCGATTTGCTGGATCCGGCACTTAAGGCAAGTCAAATAATGCTGGTAGCCGCATTTTTTTGTGCTGCCGCAAGTGGCGGATCTGGCAAAACCGGACTTGCACTCTGTCGGGCCTGTCGCAATTCAGCAAAAAATGCTGATGTGAAAGCAGCCTCACGGTAGTCAGGGGGTTCACAGATGTCAGAGTGCTCATAGCCTTCAGATAGTAGTAAAGACATCGATTCACATTAAAGTTGGCTAAACCCACTGATATGAACAGGCTGCGCTGACAGTCTAATGTGTGTAACTGATGATTGTTGGGTAAGATAAGGATCCAGCATGTACGATTACAGGCTGTAGATCCTTTTGTCCTCTAAGTGATTTGCTGCAGCCAGAGATGTCTAGCAGTGGTTCTAATAGAGAATACAGGAACACTTAGCAGAATGAATGCTCTAGTATACAGGAGAATCAAGGAAGATCATGGCCATCCAAGCAATTAGACAGCTATCTATAATGTTTTAGGGGCTTTAGTTAATTAATTGACTGACATTAAACTGTATTCTTAGTCCAGCTCACTTACCCTATAACGTTTTAGGATCAAGTCTGTTAAGTTAAAGATTACAACATCCACATGACTACATCACCAGAAATCTAATAAATACAATAATACATCACCAGAACCCATGTCAGTATATCACCAGAACCACTGTCAATACAGTAATACACACCAGAACCACCGTGGTACATCACCAGAACAGTACATCCCCAATATTAAAGGGAACCTGTAACCCCCTTAGGGCATTCTAAACTGGGTCCACCAGCTGTACCAAGATGTAATTGGGGTTCCTATAACCCCTCTATATGCCCAGACATCCCCATGCATACCTCAGAAATACACTTTTATTCTCTCCCGCTCTGTATGGTAATGAGTCCTGAAAAGGTCCGGGAGGGTCTGCTCTATGTGGACTTCGCCGCCGCCCTGCCTGGAACACCCACCCGCTCTGTGCAGCCTCCATTCTCCCTCTCCCTCCATTCCATGCTGTGCAGGCCCTATTCCTCTTCCCCCATTTCATGCTGTGCAGCCCCTATTCTCCCCCTCCCCCAATTCCATGCTATTCATCCCCCATTCCCCATTCTCCCCCCTCCATTTCATGTTGTGCAGCCTCAATTCTCCTGCTTCCAACTCTCCATGCTGTGCAGCCACCATTCTCCACCCATTCCACACTCTGGATCTCCCATTCTCCCCATTCCACAGTGTGCAGCCTCATTCTCCCTCTCCCCCATTCTACACTATGCAGCCCCCATCTCCCCCATTCCATGCTGTGCAGCCCCCAATCTCCCCCCCATTCCAGACTGCAACCTGTGCAGCCCCCATTTTCTGTCCCCCAATTCCACACTGTGCAACCCCCATTCTCCCTCTATTCCATTCCACTCTCCCCCCGTTCCACATGTACAGACCCCATTCTCCCCCTATTCCACACTGTGCAGCCCCTATTCTCCCCCATTCCACACTGTGCAGCCCCCATTCTCTCCCTCATTCCACTCTGTGCAGCCCCATTCTCCCACCATTCCACACTGTGCAGCCCCCATCCTTCCATCCACATTCCCACTGTGCAGCCCCCATTCCACACTGTGCCGCCCCATTCTCTCCACATTCTAAACTGTGCAGCAAACCATTCTCCCCCCATTCCATACTGTGCAGCCCCCATTCTCCCCCCATTCCACACTGTGCAGCCCCCATCCTCCCACCCACATTCCACATGAGCAGCCCCATTCCACACTGTGCCGCCCCCATTCTCCCCACATTTTACACTGCGCAGCCCACATTCTCCCCCATTCTACATTGTGCAGCCCCCATTCTCCCCCCAATTCCACACTGTGCAGCCCCCATTCTCCCCCCATTCCACACCGTGCAGCCCCCATCCTCCCACCCACATTCCACACGTGCAGCCCCCATTCCACACTGTACCGCCCCCATTCTCCCCACATTCTACACTGTGCAGCCCCCATTCCGCCCCCCATTCCACACTGTGCAGCCCCCATTTCATGCTGTGCAGCCCCCCGAGGCTGTTCTTCTTCTCTATCTTCGGCTGACACAGAGCTTACCTGCATCGGCTTCTCCTCCTGTGCGGCGTTCTGCAGAGACGCCGGCAGAATGATTAGACCTTGTGACACCGATGTGACCCCTGGAGTGTCACAGCGCTACCACACACCGGGTCAGGAGGCTGCTGGGAACACCACTGAACCCAGAAGTGCAGCAGCGCTGTGACACTGGGGAAAATGCCGACACCGCCGCTGCACCGGCACCTCCTCTCCCCCACAAAGACTCCAGTTCTCATATTCTGGGAGAGGGGAGGGAAACAAAAAAAAACAAAACCTCTACCCTGACGACACCCCCTGCAACCTGCTGCGCCAGGCAAGTGCCTAATTGGAAATAAGGCCCAACCCATTTCAATCCATTTAACACTAACACAGCCTTAGTAATGTTAAAGTGATCTCACCAGAGAAACAGATGGTAACCCGCTAATACCAACAGCCCATTTAATAACACAGTGCACTGACAGACTAATGTTTTTTAAAATTAAAAATGCAGGCTGAAAATGATCCCCTTACTGATTTGTGCAGACTGTTCTGTGCAGAACACTGAAGATGTCACTATTAGGGGTAACATCAAACTGCTGTGACTGACATGAGTGATGTGCCATATATTGCATAATGCTCTCCACTTCCTCCCAATTAACATGCTTGCTGGAGGCAAGGGAGACCAATTGTTGTTATTACTGCCCAATCAACTGGTGCCAGTGGTGATTTTGGTGCTCCTACTGCAGCTTGCAACACCCACATTCGTAGCCACAATTCATTTATTTTACTTTTAATACTACGTCACTTTTTTTTTTTTACCAAAGATTTAGTTTAAAACTAAAATTAACTTTAGACATTTTTTTGAACTCCAATTTTTTTAACGCTTTAAAAAAAAATAATAATAAACTGCACTTCATGTACAAAATTTTACATGTACAAAATTTTAAATCAAACAGCTAAAGGCCAAAAATCCTGTTTTAACTGATCTAAAATAAAGCATAACTTTTAATTGTTAAATTAAAGATACAGTAATACCTCAGTTTTCGTTGACTGTGGTTATAGTTGGTTTCGTTTTTGATGATTTCTTCAACAAAAAATGTCTCAGATTTCGTCGATACATCGCTGTTAATTTTTCAATGTAAAATGGTGATTGCCCTTCCAAAAAATAAAATGTGCACCCTTCTCTCCCCTCCTTGGTGTCTGACATACACCAAAAAGAGCGTTTATAAAAATAAAATACATAATAAAAGTTTATTATTAAATAGTAATTTCTGAGTGTTTCCATGTGCCCAGTGGGCATTTGTGCCCCGTTTTAGGAGATACGTTTTTGTTGCACTTTCTGCAGCCAAAATGGATCCTCTTTTTTGGAAAAAGCATCACAAATGTATCATCCATTTATGTTGCTTTTATGCTTTTTTTTAGTGCTGCACTTTTGCTTTTTCACACACAATCCTATTCCATAAGGAGCTGGGGGACACACACAGAAAAACAGACACACACACAAACACGCACTTTATTACCTTCCTCAATATCCACGGTGTCCAGCGATGGGTTACTTCTGGGTATTTCAGGGTAACAGGTCACCTGACTGGGTCACATGGCCATCGCTGGAACATGTCGCAGGATCGCCAGGGAGGGTAAGAAATTGGAGCATTTGTGGTGTGGAAAGCGCACTAAGGCCAGGTTCACACATACAAATCAGTTTTTTAAGCCCTTAGAAAAACTGATCCGTTTTTCTAAGGGTGCCAATAGTGTCCCCTGAGGTCCTGGACATTTTTGACAAATTTTGGGACTTAGTCATTTTTTCATGATAAACGCATAAGCATTAACGCATGCGTTAACGCAGGTGCCTATATGTGCCATGCGTTGACGCATGCGTTTCCTATAGGGCCCCTTGTTAAAAAAAACACATGCTTTGTTTAAAGCACCCCAAAAACGCAGCTAGCAGCGTTTTTGGGCTGCTGCATAAAAACGAATGCGTTTTTTAAAAAAAAACACACACACATGCGTTAACGTATATGTGTTTTTGGATTTAGAAACAAAATGTCCAAAATGTTCCCAAAAACGGATTAAAGGCAAAAATGGATGGTATGTGTGAACCTGGCCTAAAAAAGCATCACAAACGGACTGTGTGAATACCAATCCATTGGTGATGTTTTTTTTTTTCAGTATAATAGAGTCAATGGAGAGAGAGCAGCAGAAAAACCGAGCAAGAATTGACATGCTCATTAATTTTTGGATGTGCTTTTGAAACTACAACGCAGCAGTCAAACACTGACATCTGCACAGCAAATTAAAAAATGACAATCACTTTACTGGCATATAGCTTAAAGTTGCTATCCTATAGAGATGAGCGAACCTTTTGGGCGGTGCAGCCAGACTTTTTGATGCGCTGCTTGTGCCTGAACCTCAATGGAAGTCACTGATTGGCAGTTCAGCTCTTCAACCACATTCAGCCTGCCATAAGTAAAACACTTTCAGGGGTGGGATAGCATTTTTTTCAAATACATTTTGGACACACACTACACCCAAAAACTGTGCTTTTAAAGGGATCCTGTCACTTCCAAAACACCACCTAAGCTACCTAAACATGTCCTTGCTGCATATTATCACTAATCTCACACTCCTTTTGTCTTCTAAAAGTATCCTGTGAAAGTGCATAAAAACGTTTTAATACTCACCCATTAGTGATTATAATTAGCAGGGGCTATATTCTTTAGCCCTTAGGATATGTTGTTTTGCAGCCTGAATGATCCACCCTCTCTCTGTCTGTGCTGCTGTGATGTGGAGCTGAAGGCAGGACTAATGATTTGCATTCTGTGAGTGATAGAGAGGGGGAGGGCAAAGCCTGCACAAGCAGAGCAAACAGACAGAGAGGGGCTGGATCCTGGTGCTGCAAAATAACAGCCCTAAGGGCTAAAGAAAATAGCCCCTACTAATTATAGTCCCTAATGAGTGAGTATTAAAACGTTTTTATGCACTTTCACAGGATGCTTTTAGGAGACAAAAGGAGTGTGAGATTAGTGATAGGATGGTGCAGGGACATGTTTTGGTAGCTTAGGTGGCATTTTGGAGGTGACAGGATCACTTTAAGCCCAATGTGAGCCATTCAAACACTGTCCACAGCTCACACTAGGCCAAACACCAACTGTACCATGACCACAGTAATGCTCACTCCAGTGCTTTGCAAACGTAAAGCACCCGAACTCTGCACCTGAACCGATTTGCTGAACACCGAGAATTTCGGCAACTCCATCTTAACCGAATGGTGAAAGGTTCACTCATCTCGACTAGTTGAGTCATTCAATTCTGATATACATATGAGTTCTACCTATTTTTAGCATCATAGGTGTACAGCTCCACTAGCCTCAAGCTGTATAACTAGCATAGAATGGAAAACCTGCTGTCTATTCTATTTTGTAATGTCTAATGACCAGGGCAACAAAGCACTGTTAAAATAGAAGAGCAGACTCCCAAATGCTTTTCTCCTTTATGGCTTTAATCAGGGTAATTTGCCAAATGCACTGGCATTTATCTTTAATTTAACACTTAACAATGTTGTTTTATTTTGGATTGGTTAAAATGAGATTTTTGATCTTCTGCTACAGTATTTAAAATATTAGTTAATTCCTACCGATACTATAAGTTTTGGTGTGTATCATACATGTACACAAATCAAAATGTGGCAGCAAGCCGAAGTATAGTTGTGCCGTGTACAGTTGTCAAAGTTGTCTAGTAAAAATGGTGCCCAAATACATACAGGTACAGTTAAACGTCTACATTTTAATTTAATCTGTTTCAAAAATTAAATTTTCTTCCCAAACATGATGTAATAATAATTGCTAAGGGGGTACATGTCCAAAAAGAAAGTACCTGAAACAGGGCACTGTGTTAGTGTAGTGTGAACAGATATAAAATTTGACTAGTAAGACAGATATGCAAACAAAAGAGTTTTTGTCCAATGTTCTATGGACGTCTCTTCCTGTCTATATTGGTGAGCTGTGACCAATGCTTACTAAAATCTCCCTAAAATGGCTGCTGCATTCCTTGCTTAGGCTTTTAGGAAGGTTATGCGTGCCCCATTTTTTGGCAGAGACATGATATGATATATGCTAAACATTATAAGAAATCCTACGTGGTTGAACCTGTAATTGTGTGAGTCATCTGTGTCTGACGTAATATTCTGTACTGTGTTGAAAGGTGGTGCAATTTTTTGTTTGGGGGGAGGGGGGGGGATTTGCAAATGGAATGATATTTGTCTACAGCACTGGAGTGAAGATTAAATTTAAACTTTATTAACATACCAATAAAAGCCACCAAACAGAAATTAAGTGCAGAAAATAGTACAGGTAATATCCACACTGCATAAGCAAAGCCTTAAATGCCCAAAATGAAGAGATGTAAGGCAGCAAAACCATACAAGATCACGAATGTGTCTACTAATGATCACCAAGCCATAATGTAGTGCTATATAATCTGTACAGTGGTATCTACTACATAATCACCAATAATATGTGTCACAGACTTCCGGGGCTTATGTCAATATCCCACAATGCACCGCGGTGCCATTGTGGGATAGCGACATAGGCGCCGGGAGAAAGTGACACCACCGTCACCGGTACCTTCGGGAGATCAGTGGTTCTAGCCGCAGGTCACCTCCCGTGCATCGGAGCTCGCCGCCGAAGCAGCCTGGGAAATGAGCAAAAGTGCCCTGACTGCCGGGATTCAAATCCCCCCCCGACGGCACGCGGCATTCAAACCACGCGCCAAGAGTGCTGATTGGTGAGTGGTTTAAAGCCCCTTTGGCGTGGGAATTTAAACCTGCCTGGTGCCACCTCTCTGATTGGTGGAGACCTGCCAGCACTCAACCAATCAGAGAAGTGGAGGCGGGCAGGTTTAAATTCACTGCCAAAGCCGCACAGCACCGCTCATTGGGTGAGCTGCCTGCCGGGCTGAGCCAATGAGTGCTGCCACACGGAATGCCTGTGCCAGTCCCACTGTCACTCTTGCACTCTATTCATGAACAGAAGGATCATGATGACCAGCACTCATTGCCTGAGCCAATCCTGAGTCTCCTGTTTCATGATAGAATGCAAGAGTGACAGTCAGGACTGACACAGGCATCCTGCGCAGCAGCGCTGTATCTGATTGGTTGCCGTGCGCCTTGGCGCTAGATTTAACCATGGCGACCAATTAGAGAAGCGGCACTCAGCGTATTTTAAATCTGCCGCCAAGGTGCGCGCCGCTTCCTGATTGGTCGCCGCTAACCGCAGTCAACCAATTAGGAAAGCGGAATTCAAACAATGCGAAACAGCGCTCACAGGTTGCGGGCGATTCGCGGTGACCAATGAGCACTGTGGCATGTGGTTTGAATTCTGCTTCCCTGATTGGTCTCTGCTAAGCGCGGTCAACCAATCAGCAAAGTGGCCGATGGCACACAGCCAATGAGCGAAGCCGTGCAGCCTTGGCGCCCATTTTGAAATAGTGATGTTACCGCTAACACAATAGCGGCGACGTCACAGGAATACAGGCTGTCTATTTACCTCACAGTGATGCAGTTTCAGGCACCCGTTTACTCTCTAAGGTACACAGTACTTTGTGGAGAGAGGACTCTGCTATTAAACAGCCATTTCTGCTATACCCGTATACTCTCTAAGGTACACAGTACTTTCTGGAGAGAGGACTCTGCTTTTAAACAGTTGTTTCTACAGCCCTGTATACTCTCTAAGGTACACAGTACTTTGTGCAGAGAGGACTTTGCTATTAAACAGCTATTTCTACAGCGCCTGTATACTCTCTAAGGTACACAGTACTTTGTGAGTGAGGACTCTGATATTAAACAGCTATTTTGACAGCACCCCTGAGCTGAACTTCAGCTACTACATAGTATTATATCACATCAATAGTGATTTTTCTTTTGAAAACATATTAATATACCTTAGATACATACATATCTATAGATACAAGATACTAGAAATAGGCCTGATAGATAACATATTTTGCACCATTAATTTAGTTTGTTTATATTATATATATTATATATATATATATATATATATATATATATATATACTAGATGGTGGCCCGATTCTAATGAATCGGTATTCTAGAATATAGAAATAGGGATTCCATGGGAAGGTAGGTGAGGGCTTTATAGGGAGGGATCTTGAGGACGAGTAGCGGGGGGGAGGGATGCGGGTGGGACAGAGGGAGGAGAGTGGGGGAGGCAGAGAGGGGAGGAGGACGGCAGGGGGAGGAGGATGGATGACAGAGGAGTACAGGGGAGAGATGGACGGAGCAGGAGACGGCCAGGGGGAGGAGGAGATGGAGGAAGAGGAGGTAGAGGCAGGGTGGGGAAGGATGGAGCGGCACAGGCAGGGGTAGGACGGATCGGCAGGGGAGGGACAGAGACAGAGCAGTGGGAGGGAGGAGGACGAAGTGGGGGGTGGGGAAGGAGGAGCAGCACAGGCAGGAGGGGAGGATGGATGGCGGGAGGAAACAAAGCAGAGAAGCGGTGGGGTGGGGGAGGATGGAGCAGCACAGGCAGGGGGAGGACGGAGGAGGAACGGTGGGGTGGGGGAGGAAGGAGAGAAGGCGGGGGGGCGGAGGATGGAGTGCGGAAGGGGGAGAGGACAAAGGAAGAGGAGGAAGCGGTGGGGTGGGGCAGGATGGAGCGGAACAGGCAGGGGGAATGGACAGCAGCGGCAGGGGGAAGACAGAGTCGAGCGGCGGGGGGGGAGGAGGAGGATGAAGATGGCAGGGTGGGGATGGATGGGGGAAGCACAGGAGGGGGAGGATGGAGGAGAGGAACAAAGGAAGGGGGAGGATGGAGGAAAAGGACAAAGGAAGGGGGAGGACAGAGCGGCAGGGGAGACGGAGCACAGCGGTGGGGGAGGGGGATGGAGGGCGAAGCGATGGAGTGGGGGAGGACCGAGCAGCACAGGCAGAGGGAGGACGGAGGATGAAGCGGCGCGGTGGAGGAGGACGGAACAGCACAGGCAGGGGGAGGACGGAGGATGGAGTGGGGAGGGGAGGAGGACAAAGAAAGAGGGAGGACGGAGCACAGAGCAGCGGGGGGGAGGAGGATGGAGCACAGATCGGCGGGGGGAGGAGGACGGAGGAGAAGCGGTGGAGTGTGGAGGACAGAGCATCACAGGCAGGAGTGGGGAGGGATGGAGGATGGAGTGGCAGAGGCAGGGGGAGGACAGAGTGGCACAGGCAGGGGGAGGATGGAAGTGGCAGGGAGAGGACTGAGCGGCAGGGGGAGGACTGTGCACAGAGCGGCGGGGTGGGGGAGAACGGAGGATGAAGCGGCGGGGTGGGGGAGGACGAAGCGGTGGGGGAGGAGGACGGAGCACGACGCTGCACAGGCAGGGGGAGGAAGGAGCGGACTCACACCTACACACAGAGTCACACCTAAGCACAGACTCAGACCCACACACATACACACACAGACTCACACCCACAGCCAGACATACACACCCACATACATACATACACACACTCACACCCACACACATACACACACAGACTCACACCCACAGCCAGACACACGCACTCAGACACGGACATATACACACAGACTCATATCAACCACACACACACGGGCTCTCACCTCTCTGTCCCCTGGTGGTACCAGTGCTGGCCCTCATGTCCCTGGTGCTGATCACGGTGTCAGCGGAGTGAAGGTGTGGAGGAGGCGGGCGCAGAGGTGGCAGTGTGCAGGATGATCCCGGGTGTCAGTGAAGCTGGGCCCCGCTGGCATGTGCTGCTGCCACCCAGCTGCACTGACAAAGGAAGAGGCTGACACCTGGGATCATCCCATGGCCGCACAGTCTGTGACACACTGTGCGGCCATAGGAAGGAGGAGCCGCACGATGCGCGCTCCCGTTGCTCCCTGCACCCTGGGAGCCACAGCAGCCCCCGGTCCCCTGTGTCAGTGGGTGGCTCGTGGCGAGGGTTAGTGATGTGAGGCTGCAGTGGGAATCCGCTGCACCGCGCTAGCTGCCGCCATCTTTTGTTCTCTTTCTGTGTACAGAAATCGCGCACTAGCGAGCCCACCGGGCGGACCAATCAGTGCTAGCGCATGATTTCCGTGACAGACAGAGAACATTAGACTATTATATAGTAGATATAGAAGTATTTAAAGTCTTCACAGGGGAGATATGTACCATCAACCTTTAAACAGTTGGTGATGGAAACCCATATTTGTAACTACAGTGTCAAAGATACTGAGAGACTTATTTGTCTTTTCATTGGGTGGGTTTTTTTGTGAACAGCTAAGAGATGGGTGGGTGGCTGTTCACCATACTCCTCTTCTGGCACTAATCCATATGGATAGAGACATTGCTACATAGATAAACATTCATATATATTTCTATTTACACCTTAAAATTGTAGATATTAAACATAGATTATAGATAGATATATGATATATATTATATACTTTAAATAATTGTATATTTTTAGTATATTTATACATCATAGCTAAACACATAGATATATTAGTTTGTTAATTGATAAACATAGCTAATACATATAGATTTAGGACACATTATAGATACATAAATAATATATTTATATAATATACTAATGTATATAATAATAATATTTATTTGTTTATGTAGCACTATTAATTCCATAGTGCTTTCATACATTTTACATTTGCAACACTGCCCCCCTTTGGGCCTCACAATCTAAATATCCTATCAGAATGTCTTTCAAGTTTCATAGTTACATATATCTATATAATACATAAAAATAGAATATAATAACATTTATATGGATTGTCTTTCTGTTACTAGTATGTAAAAGTATGAAGCTTTGCCATTATTTTTGACATGTTAATAAATTGTATTATTTCACTTCCTTTCTGTTTTTTTCCTCCACTTTGGACAGGGACAATCACACACATCAAACTGCACAGAACAATGTACCACATCCATTTATAGTCACAACAGCTTCCAAGCAACCATGTATTGAAAACACACACAGCAAACAGAGGAGACACCACATAGGGAACATCGGGCAAGAAACATAACACCAGATACCAAAATACAGCACACAACTAGCAAAAGACAGTGCACAGGTGTGAAAGAACTCAAATCATGCAACACATACAATACACAAATGCAGAAGGATGACATACAACAGGTATGTTGTAATGTGCAAACAGTGGCATGTCCACTGCTCCTATTAGCACCACGAAGGATACACAGATGTTCATTTCACCGCACTCCCAATGCAATAGCATCGGGCCTATTTCTAGTTAGAATTATAAAACAGCAAATACGACTTGGCCGTAACCCCTTGATGCAGAGTAAATTACATAATATTCTTAGTGTGAGTAAAAAGGATGATCTTTTAAGTGAAGTATGTGGAAAGTACAACAATACAGGGTAGACCATAGGGCAGAAAGAATAAAGCCTATAATGTCTCATCTGTGAAATAAATAAGGGTCCCACCTTGCCGTCACACAAACTCCCACCTTAACAAGGGCAGTCCACAAACTGTCCCATTGCTCATGACCCTAAGTGTAGCCTACATGTCTTCCCGACGCTTTCCTTTCATTAACTGGATTCATCAAGGGATGTAATGCTAAGTGTAAGGCTGAGTCCAAAATAGAATGGCCATACTGGCCAGTATCCCAAGGATTAAGTGAAGGACTGTATATTTTAAAGGACAAATTGTTCAAATTCATTGAAACCTGTACATTTAATAAAATTCAACTCAATCTTGATTTAACCCAATCTCTACTTTTTACCATATACTGTATATTACTGTCTGTACATAGAATACTACCCAGAAAAAATATTAGTCAAAGGTGGTTCACAGAATAGGTAACATTTTACAGCACATAACTTGACATTCAAGAATATACTCTAAATATGACACACATACAGATATAACTAAATTATCTATAGAGCCATTTTTTAAGCTACAGTATACCGTATTTTTCGCTTTATAAGACGCACCGGATTATAAGACGCACCCAGATTTTAGAGGTGGAAAATAGGGAAAAAAATATTTGTAGCAAAAAATGACTTTGATATGACACTCAGGCCCTGCGACCGGTCAGTGTTGGCGTCTGTTTCCTTCGGATGCAGGTGCAGCATGTGAGCAACACCAATGACTTCTGCTCCAGTGTCTGTTGGCGGGGAGACAGACGCCAGTACTGACTGGTCAGAGGACTGAGTCTCATATCAATATCACATGGGACATGACTATGCAACTTCTGATAACGTTGGAACTGCTGCAGAATCAGGGTTATGGGTGCGTGCACACGATGAGTATACGCAGCCTTTTGGACGCAGCGTCTTGCTGCTGTGTCCAAAATGCTGCGTAGTACAGTACAATCATAGTGGATGGGATTTGTAGAAATCCCATACTCACTATGCTTCATCCGACCGCAGCATTCTGACAGCTGCGGTGCGGGTTGCCACCATTCCGCTCCTTCTCAGCATGTTCATTTCATGCTGTGGAGTTGGAAGCGGCTCCCATCGGGGGACTGCAGGGAGAAGCCGCCCTGCACCCGCCGCACATGGTGAGTACAGGGCAGCTGGGGTCTCCCTGCCTCCACATGTGGCTTCACTTATGTCCGGAGGAGCCGCGTCCAACACACAGCTACTCCCGACTGTGAGCGCACACCCTTAGTATGGTCTTTATTACTTTTACAAGGGCCAACAAGGTGAATGAGATGGGATTTGTTCATGTAGTAACAATCCCTTTAAGAACTATCACTCCCAGCATGTACTGTAGATCCTATAGCATGCTTGGAGTTCTAGTTAAGCACAGTATTGGTAGTGTTAACTTTACTTTATTAGTGGTTATGTTACATATACATGTGCACTCACTTTAATGTGTCCTGCTTTGCCATCACCCTGCTGAAATGAAGGAAGTGGCCAGTCTGTATATAAAGATCTGATGTGATGTACTGTATGAGGGAGGGCCAGGGAGGGGGCTGTACACTGCTGAAATATGATGCTCTAGCCCTGTCTCCTAATTACAAGTCACCACAGAGCTTGACCTGTATGCAGGGCCAGGGGAGCTGTACACTGCCGTTATATGCAGGCTCCAGCCCTGCTCTCCATACACTGAAGCTCCTGAACTGCAGACAGAGCTTCCTGGATTTCTGCACAGTGCAGGGCTCAGCAGGACACATTACACTGAGCAGAGGGAGTGAGGCAGGACACTGACAAACAAGGTACCTGCTGTGATAAAGTGCCGATCTGCCCTGCCCCTGTCTTCATGGCAGTGAATCAGCACAAAGCTCAGTGCTGATTCACTTGCCACAGCTGCACCCAGCTCCTCCGTTCTCACTATCTGCAGCACACAATGTCCCCAGCAGCTGCAGGAGCGACCATGTGTGCCGGCTAAGCAGCTTCTCCTGCTCCCCGTGCTCTCACCTCTCATGCTGTCTTCAGTGCAGAGAGGTGGGTGGAGACTGGGAGCAGTGAAGTGAATATTTAAGTAGATAATGAGCCGGGGACACGTAGTGCTCCTGCCGCCTGATTCTTCAGCAGGGACCATTCCCTGCCACTTCTGTCCCCAATTCACTGCTGTCCCCCCCTCCCAAGCAACTGAGGATTCTAGAATGTTATATTCCTTTTATAAGACGCACCCCCACTTTCCTCCAAAACTTGGAGGAAAAAAAGTGCGTCTTATAAAAGGAAAAATACGGTACATTAATGAGACTTATGTAAATTCCTACCTACTTACATGAAAATTGTTATTTAACTCCTTCCTATATCAGTCATGTCTACCATTTTATTCGAATTGTTTTGCTGTCAAAACTTCATCTTCGTTACATATGGAGATGACAGAATGAAACTTTTTTAAACAAAGTCATCATTCAGGTATAGGAATTGTTGTAACATTTTTACATTAAGTCTCCTAAATCCGAGTCCTCAAATATGAAGTTTAAAAACATCTGACTCACATTGTCTCATAGGACTAGCAACCCTTAGAATCATACCATTATTTGAAATCAGAAATATATTCATGATTAGAATTATCTGTCAAAACGTTCCTTAGTTTTGGAAATAATTCTCAATTCTAGCAGTAAGTGTACACTTAAAGAGGTTTTTCATCTTGACAGCCCCTTTCCATATCAAGGCATATGAACATCACAGAGTGAAGTTACCTACACAAGGGTATCCTTCATATGCAAGCGTGGAGAGCTGCTAACATGTTCCGGTGGACCCGGTCCTTTTCCTGTCGTACACATATCTCAATCAGCACATATAACAGTACATTTCTACTATTGCAGTGTAGATTATATTAATTGTCTTGTCTAGAAACAATTGTCACACTTGGCTATAAGAAGTAAATACAAAAGCATCTATACACTAATCACAAAACTAGTTTAATAATGGTCAGAAATGAATACATTTGATATATTAGAAAATTGCTGCATTTTCATTGCACATCCATTTAACAACATTGTTATAAAAATGTACATGTAAATCCTCTGTTTGTTCAAGGGACATGATGGAATCTGTATCTATTTCTGGATAACTTTGATAGTGTCCCTCAGTTATTAACTGAAATGTCCTAAGAAACCTAAATTCTCAGTAAAACTAACGTACAGTATTTTTTGGATCATAAGATACACTTATTTTTTCTTAAATATGTGGGAGGAATGTTGGGGTGTGTGTCTTGTTGTCTGGATGTACCTGACTCAATGTTTGCATGGGGGCGCAGTGGTGGAGTATGGTCAAAGAAGGCAGAAGCAGAGCCAACACTGCAGGAGACCAGTGTCTGAGGTGAAAACATGTGTTGACGCTATTTAAGGGAATGAGTATTCACTGTTTCATAGGCCCATAATCTTACCCACCTCTCTGCACAGTAGTCAGCTTAGTGAAGCAGCTGGTTTGCTATTAAAGAAAATGAATATTCACTGCTTGAAAGCGCCCACAATCCCAGGTGTGTGTAGAAGTGAATATTCATTTTGGATTATCCGGCAGCTGATGTTAGCGTGTAACTGGAGTTGCATTGCACTGACGTCATGCAGACACTGAAGTCAGTTGTCATCATCAGAAGAGGACACCACACATTGTTGGATCACAAAGAAGGTGAGAATTGTTTATTTTTTGTGTGTGGCATAATGGGAGGTATATATACCAGTATGGGCCCATGATGGAGGACATATATACCAGGATATGGACCATATATACCTGGACGGGGAACATATATACCGGATGAGGGACACATATCAGAATGGAAAAGATATATACCAGAATTAGGGTATATATATACTAGGATGGGCCCATGATGGGGAACATGTATACAAGGATGGTGAAGATATATACCCGGATGGACCCACGATGGGGATCATATATACCAGGATGTAGATCATATATATTAGGATATGGGACATATCTACCAGGATGAGCCACATATACACCAGGACGTGGGACATTAGTACAGACTTGAAGACCATTACCCCCATAACAATGTCAGCAGCAGATCCCCTCATAACAGTGCACCATGACCACATTTTTTGCTTCAAATATTTATTTATTTTTCTACAACCTAGGTGCATCTTATGGACCGATGCGTCTTATAGTCCATAAAGTACTGTAATGTACAACAAATGAAGCCCAACATAACATTGTATAAAAGCTGAAAACAGCAATGTATTGGTAGCTTTCTAACATCACAGGAGAAACTGAGAAAAGAAAATGTAATTTTGGATATACTATGTAAGCCTTTCTGATCAAAGCCAAAATATTTCCACAATAATCACATCAAAATAAAATCGTTCAACAAATTGCAAACATCATCATCTTCTGTGCAGCAATCTACTATACATGGTAGCACATTGGAAATAATGCTGAAATCTTTTAGTTTTAAAGAAGTCCAATTTGGAAACCTGCAGAAAAACCCAGGAGATGTGTGGTCCTCCAAGATAAGAGCCTGGCAAGGACAATGCAAGTCTTAAAGCTCTCTAAAATTTAAACCATATTGCTGAATTTCATAGGCAAGTTGAAATAGTATCTGACTAAAATGCCATATAAAGCCACATTTCGGCTTGTCAGCGAGTGTAACGTGAATGGAATTACACCACAGAAAAAAATTCTATAAGAAAGTGATTAGAATATATCTACAAGCAGAACCAAACAATAAAATTAATGGTTTAACTAAAGGGTCTGTCTGCTTTCAGACTTCTCTCTATACACTGGTCATAACTGAATTGTACTGATGTAAAAAGGTTCTAATCCATAGTATTGTGCTGTGCTGAACATGAACATGACCATGAACATTTTTTATTTGCTCTTGTTTTGAAGATATTTCATAAAGTGCATTTGTCATGCTTTACCATGTAAATTTATCCAGTATTACTGTAACAACACACTAAATAAGCCTAGAATTAAGGAATATTGCATTACATTGCATATTACCATCATGCACACATCATTCAGGATTTATTGCATTGCTTATCTGATGCAATGCAGTACTACTGCCAGGCACCTGCTGAAGTAAGCTGACATCAGCTGTGTACAGTATAAAGTATAGTCAGAAAGGTTAAGCATTTAAAATATTTCAGATTACTGGGATACTTTTTAAGTTACTATTACATAAGTATGGTATTACTTTATCCATTTTGTTACAATTCAGAACATTAATGCCTATAAAGTGCATTAATACCATGGACAATTTTTGCAATATTTGTGGGGAAGTGACATTTGCCAACCAGTAGAAAAGTATCACTTTTGGAGTGAAGGCATATCTGTTTTACTTTGGATGCAAGATACATGACCATTATAGGCCTTCGGCCTTGCATATATGCTGTGCAACATGTGCAACATACCTTGTCTAGTGTCTACAAACTTTCTTGGGAGTGTTAGGGCAGAAACCTACAATGAACTAGTAGAACACATGCTGAGGCAGTATCAGAAACTTGCAATATGTCTCCTAAGGGTGTGCTCACACCTGCTTTTTTTTCTGTTTCCAGATCTCGATGCCAAAACTATCATGCAGGTGTCATGCGTTTTGACACCTGTATCACATGCGTATGACATACCAGTGTACTGTTTCCCCACACCTAGCATCCGTATGTCATGCAGATCATAAGTATGACATGCGTATGACATGCTGTTTTAACATGGTCAATCCCATGCTGATAAATGTTAGAATAGAGATATCTAGAAATCTATCTCAGATAGATAAATAGATAGGATACATAGGTAGATAGGTACATAGATAGATAGATAGATAGATAGATAGATAGATAGATAGATAGAAAAATGTTGCAGCACTCCAGTGGTTATGTTTCTGATGATGTTTATTCCAGCTTCTGAGGTACAATGGCAACGGTTTAGGCACAAGCACCCTTAGTAATGCCTTGAGGTACAATGGCAACGTTTCAGGCTCAAGCGCCTGACTAAGGGCACTTGAGCCTGAAACGTTGTCATTATACATCAGAAGCTGGAATAAACATCATCAGAAACATCACCATTGGAGTGCTGCGACCTTTTGTATGTATATAACGGCAATTGGAGGATTGTTTGGGTCGCTTTGCACCCGGGATAGCCAGCAGGCAGTGCTGCTCCTACTTTTTTATTCATTAGATAGATAGATAGATAGATAGATGCTAGTATAGCTAGATCGCTCGTACCAGTCTCCCACTGCTGCTTCTAGGGCCGCTTTGTGAGAGCGTCTGCAATTGGCTGTTGCAATCAGACTGTATTTCCTCAATCTGGACTGTGATTGTGCTTGGTTGCCATACACAGTGTATGGCAACCAACCTGCCATCATAGTGTGTTATACAAATAAATAATAAAAAAAATGTGTAGTGCTTCACAGCATTTTTTATTCTAATCCAGTGAAAGTGGACTGGTGTGAGCTGCCATAATCAGCTGCGTTATTTTACCTTTGCTGGCAAAAAAAACTGCATAGGGCTTCGCCCAATTTTTAATTGCCAGCCAAGGTAAGACTTGGCAGCTGAGGGCTGGTATTCTCAGCGGGGGGAGGGCCCATTGTTTTAGGGCCCCCACCCTAAAGAATAACAGCCTGCAACTGTCCTTGAAAATGGTGTATTCATTGAAAGTGCCACTTCCAGGCACTTTACCAGGCTCTTCCAGCAGGCCTGGTGGCGGTGGCAACTAGTATTAAGCCCTGAGATTCTTAATGTCAGGCCAAGTTAGACCCAGCCATTAAGAATCTCTAAGAAATAGTAAAAAAGACGCAAAGCCTAGACAAATCATTTTATTATAAATAGAAACAAAGTGACACTTTGTGACCTCATCTTTAATAACCTCTTAACCATCATACCCCTCCACGATCCTTGTCTTCTCTCTTGCTGAACACATGCTTCTCTTCTATATCACAAACGCTGGGGATGTAGTACCTGTCCTCTTTCTGTGGTCTCTGATTGCTGAATGAGTGAGCTGAGACCTACGGCATGGTAAGCGGTGAGGTCACCTGAGGACACCATTGCCATAGTAACCAGAAGTGTTTACTATGACAACAGTGTCCTCAGTTACTTCTGGCTTAACCTGCCACTATCCCCATGGCTCCTGAATGACCCCTGGAGATAGCAGCTGAGTAAGCTGGGAGTAAATGAGGTCAATCAAAGACACCATTGCCATAGTAACTGCTAGCGGTTTTCTTCATCCCCGCGGCCTCTGATATAGCAGAGCTGCATGTGTCCAGCAAGAGAGTAGATGTAGATTGTGGAGGAGTATGATGGTTATGGGGTTAATAAAGATGGGATCACTAAGTATCTGTGTTTTTATTTATAACTAGCTGTAGAGCCTGGCATTGCCCAGGCATAGTAATGAACTGTGCTTACTTTTAACATTATAGAATGATGTGGAGGGGAAGAGCTATGAAGGGGGTGTGGTTATGTGGAGGAGTGGGATTACGTCATAATGCTCTTACAATATATGGTAATATTGTCCATACAGTTAGGGCCAGATATATTTGGACAGTGACACAATTTTCGGGAGTTGGGCTCTGCATGCCACCACATTGGATTTGAAATGAAACTTCTACAACAGAATTCAAGTGCAGATTGTAACGTTTAATTTGAAGGGTTGAACAAAAATATCTGATAGAAAATGTAGGAATTGTACACATTTCTTTACAAACACTCCACATTTTAGGAGGTCAAAAGTAATTGGACAAATAAACATAACCCAAACAAAATATTTTTATTTTCAATATTTTGTTGCGAATCCTTTGGAGGCAATCACTGCCTTAAGTCTGGAACCCATGGACATCACCAAAGGCTGGGTTTCCTCCTTCTTAATGCTTTGCCAGGCCTTTACAGCCGCAGCCTTCAGGTCTTGCTTGTTTGTGGGTCTTTCCGTCTTAAGTCTGGATTTGAGCAAGTGAAATGCATGCTCAATTGGGTTAAGATCTGGTGATTGACTTGGCCATTGCAGAATGTTCCACTTTTTTGCACTCATGAACTCCTGGGTAGCTTTGGCTGTATGCTTGGGGTCTTTGTCCATCTGTACTATGAAGCGCCGTCCAATCAACTTTGCAGAATTTGGCTGAATCTGGGCTGAAAGTATATCCCGGTACACTTCAGAATTCATCCGGCTACTCTTGTCTGCTGTTATGTCATCAATAAACACAAGTGACCCAGTGCCATTGAAAGCCATGCATGCCCATGCCATCACGTTGCCTCCACCATGTTTTACAGAGGATGTGGTGTGCCTTGGATCATGTGCCGTTCCCTTTCTTCTCCAAACTTTTTTCTTCCCATCATTCTGGTACAGGTTGATCTTTGTCTCATCTGTCCATAGAATACTTTTCCAGAACTGAGCTGGCTTCTTGAGGTGTTTTTCAGCAAATTTAACTCTGGCCTGTCTATTTTTGGAATTGATGAATGGTTTGCATCTAGATGTGAACCCTTTGTATTTACTGTCATGGAGTCTTCTCTTTACTGTTGACTTAGAGACAGATACACCTACTTCACTGAGAATGTTCTGGACTTCAGTTGATGTTGTGAACGGGTTCTTCTTCACCAAATAAAGTATGCGGCGATCATCCACCACTGTTGTCATCCGTGGACGCCCAGGCCTTTTACAGTTCCCAAGCTCACCAGTCAATTCCTTTTTTCTCAGAAGGTACCCAACTGTTGATTTTGCTACTCCAAGCATGTCTGCTATCTCTCTGATGGATTTTTTCTTTTTTTTCAGCCTCAGGATGTTCTGCTTCACATCAATTGAGAGTTCCTTTGACCGCATGTTGTCTGGTCACAGCAACAGCTTCCAAATGCAAAACCACACACCTGGAATCCACCCCTGACCTTTTAACTACTTCATTGATTACAGGTTAACGAAGGAGACGCCTTCAGAGTTAATTGCAGCCCTTAGAGTCCATTGTCCAATTACTTTTGGTCCCTTGAAAAAGAGGAGGCTATGCATTACAGAGCTATAATTCCTAAACCCTTTCTCCGATTTGGATATGGAAACTCTCATATTGCAGCTGGGAGTGTGCACTTTCAGCCCATATTATATATATAATTGTATTTCTGAACATGTTTTTGTAAACAGCTAAAATAACAAAACTTGCGTCACTGTCCAAATATTTCTGGCCCTAACTGTATATGGCAATATTCCCCATATATGGTAATGTATGAGTGTCTGTTTGTATTATAGACCCACCCCCTCCCAGTAATCCTGTCCCTTCATAGCACTGCCCCATGTATAGCTCTGCTCCTTCATAGCTCCACCCCTCCACATAGTCCCAAGGGCAGGGTTATGTGGAAGAGGCAGGAATATTTGGAGATGTAGGCTGCAAAGTGGGCGTGACTATGTGTAGATGTGGCTAAGTGGAGTGGGCATGGCTATGTGGAGTAGGCAGGGCTATGCCACATACACACACACATACAACACTCCGCTTTATATGTTGATGAAATTATTTGCCTATGTTTTGTATCTTGTTTATTATTTCTTAGAGATTCTTAATGGCCATGTCTAATTTGGCCTGACATTAACAATCTCAGGGCTTAATACCAGCTGGCAATACAAAGCTGGTATTAACCCCTTATTACCCAGCATGCCACCGCAGCCTGGGCCACTGAAAGAGTCTAGTAAAGTGCCTCAAAATGGCACTACAATGAATGCGCCATTTTCAGGGGCGGCTGCAGGCTGCTATTCTCTAGCATGGGAGGGCCCTTGCCTAGCTGAGAATACCAGCCCTCAGCTGCCTAGGTTTTACCTTGGTTTGCAATTACAAATAGGGCCAGTGGTGGAATTTTGCCGAGACCAGCAGACATATGCAGCATGTGTGTTTCCCCAGTCATCTGGAGTGCTGTCATATGATGTGAAGGGGGATACAACACATGTCTACATTGCACACATAGACCAACTAGCAGTAGCTTCTTTAGTGCATCCCATATGATTGGCAAGTAATGGGAGGACGTGGACGGGTCAATGCTTCAATAAAAACAAGCCCATCTTCACTTTTATCTAATTATTAACCCAAATGCATCCAAAAGGGTGTTCTACAATCCAATATCAAGATGAGTTCCTTGTTTGTTGAGTCTTATATACAGGGGCTGACTGGAGATTCAAACTCCGGGTGGCAGATTTCTTCTGCCAGCCCGTAGGTGAGGACCGGGAAGGGGGTGCTGTCAGAGATTTTTGCTGGTCCGGGGGGGGAAAGGTCACTCACTGTGTCAGACGCCATCTCTGCCACAAGCCGCCGCGTCTCCTGCGCTTTCACAACGCCGGCCCATTAGTGTGGGGGGGCGGCCCTAGATGAGGGCTATACCACCAGCCCAGGGGGCACTTGCCCCTCTGCCACCTGGGCCAGTCCGCCCCTGCTTATATAGCAGAGTTGACCGTGTTGTGGTCTATTGTGTCTAGTATAAAGAACTGTGTTGTGTCAAATGTAGCTCAGATAACTGTACTATGTTGTGTCTGGTGTACTAAAGCTGACTGGTTTGTGTTTTGACTGGTGTATCAGAGCTGAATGTTATGTCTAATATAGTGGAGCTAACTATGTTGTGTCTAATGTAGTACTGACTGTGTTGTTTTATGTGTGGAGTAGCAGAGTTAAGTGCTTCTTTGTCTGGAGTAGTTAAGGGTGAACTCCGGGGAAATAAAACTTTTTTGTACTGTCCCTGCCCTCCCACATGATGAAGCAGAGCTAGGCACTATAGTTTTAGGACCTATAGATCACTTATAAATCAATAAAACCATATCGGCGTCTCAGCACTCATCTCTTTCTCAAAGGACAGAGAAAATTAGTTATGCATAGTGCTAACGTTTCAGGGACTAGATGGCTACCAACCTATTAAGGGGGAGGGGAGACCATGGTAGTGCTGAATCAACCAATGTAGTACTTTGCCTCTGCTCCTAGCCTGATACATGTCAGCACACATTATGCATCATCAGATCATTGTACAGCAGAGAATCACAGCATGTATTTATATCTTCTTGGTGACCTGATTGCTAAGGGAGAACATCCCTGTATATTTATTACATAGGATGATATATCAGGGGCAGGATTGTAGTGTAACCATGGGGCCTGTGGCCATACCCCCTGTTCATATGGAAGTATGAGGGTGCAGGAATATAAGATGATCATGGAGCCCCAAGGTCCACATCCTTGCCATACCTCCTACCACTGCTGCAGCATGAGGCTGAATTTCTCTGCCTCTAAAGGGAGGGGTGAGACCTGAGGAGCAGATATGATTTTATTGATTTATAAGCGATCTATAGCTCCTAGAACCGTAGTGCCCGGCTCTGTTTCATCATGTAGCAGGGCAGGGACATTGCACATTTTTTTTTTATCTCCCCGGAGTTCTGCTTTAAGCTGACTGTGTTATATCTGGTGTACTTGAGCTTACTATGTTGTGTCTGATGTAGTAGTGCTAACTGTGCTGTGTCTTATTTACAGCACACACTGTGTTTGCATGATGTGGCAGAGCAGACTGTGTGTTGTATCTGATTACTAGAGCTGATTTTGTTGGGTTGTGTCTGGTATAGCAGAGCTGTAAGTAGATCTTTCCAAGCACAATAATCAGAAGCACAATGGCAGTTCAAGCTGTGAAGAGTGAGAACAAGCACCTTTACAGCTGAATAGAGAATTTAACTTGGATGAAAGTGCTGGATAGAATATAAACTAGTATGATTTAAATGAGCAGGTAGACATGATCAACATGAAAATGAAAAAAAAATTACAGTTTAGGCACTAAGCAATGTGGCTTATAGACTTTTTTTATTCTACAATATTTTTACTAAAACAGAAAACTCCTTAAAGTACCATGACAGTGTTCATTTTTTCAGCATAGAAGTGGCGCTTTAATCCTAAGCCCCCAGCCCTGTTCTTATACTCTCCCTCTTGTGTTTTCATGTTTTTCAGCATTGCTCCGGTCTCATCATATATCTGTACCTTCTGACTGGCAGGAAGTCAGAAGTTACATCAAAAGCGCTCAATGCAAGTCTATGAGAACCTGAACAACACCAGAACAAGGCCCTCATAGACTTGTATTGATTTGTTACCTTTGGTGCTCTTGATGAAATACTGGAGCTGCCGGCAGGTCACAAATCACCAGAGACGAATCGGAGCTGCGATGATAGATGGTGAAGCCACCAGAAGGTGAGTAACAGTGAAGACTCAGGAGACTTAAATATAAAACTCTACTGCAGTGATGAAATAAAAATAAACACTGGAGTGGAGCTTTAAAGTTCAGGGACATGACTTTGATAAAGACAGTAACCATATGTATTAGACTTATATAAAAGAACAGAGTGTTTCAGTTCATACAACTCACAAGTATCCACCGAAAGCAATTTTAATTTGGAGGAGATACTGTCCATCAGTGCTCAATAACCAGTCTACAACAGCAATGAATAACTATCTGCCCAGCAGGAAGAACACAATGACATGACAGAAAAGAGTATTAAGAGGTCTTCAAGAATCTTTAGGAAATGATGTAGGAAAATAATAGCATGAATGGGGTGAACATCAGGGAAAGAAAAAAAAACATGATTGTGTGAAGGTTATTCCTTTGTGTTCTGAAAATACTAATAATAGTGATGGCGCGAATCCTAAATTACTCGGAATCGCTTGACTCTAGCGAGTCCGAGCACAGGACTCGCTACTCGTTGCGAGTCTAGCGAGTCCAATGTTAATGAATGGGAAAGCGAAGTAATAGCGAGTAGTGTGAGATTTACAAATCGCAGATGTGTCTCGGAAGCTTCAGCCTGAAGCAATCCTAGTTTTGTCATTTATTTGCATTGGACTCGTTTACTTTGCAACTGTAATCGCTGGGAAACTCGCACAGATAAGAGTCCTGTCTGTTCTGTGTGCTGGCTGCCACAGCTCCAGGGTCCTAGAGCCTGCCTGCTGCCTGATGTAGCAGAGCTGAGATTGTTCTCAGTCTGCTCATTCCCTGTGCATAGACATCTATATCTATGCACAGGGGATGTAGCAGAGAGGGCATCGCGTTTTGGACTGCGTCGGACGGAAGAGGATTTTTTTAATTAAAGATGGAGTCTCTAATGGCTTTTTTTTTATTTCTAATAAAAAATTTTCTCTGTGTTGTGTATTTTTTTAAACAATTTAATAGAAATTCATGGCGGTCATGTCTAATATTGGCGTGACCGCCATAAATTTCGGGCTTAGGGCCAGCTGATAATACAAAGCTGGCCCTAACCTCTTTATTACCCAGCGTGCCACCGCCACCAGGGCCGCTGGAAGAGCGGGGTTCAGCGCCAGAGGATGGCGCTTCAATGAACGCGCCATCTTCTGGGGCGGCTGCGGGCTGCAATTTGCAGCGGGGGGTGCCCAGAAAGCTTGGGAATCCCTGCGCTGCGGATTCCAGCCCCCAGCTGCTTAGCTGTACCTGGCTAGACATAGAAATTGCGCGGAGCCCCACGCATTTTTTTTAAATTATTTCATGAAATTCTGAGACTCTGACTCTGAGACTCTGA
Organism: Allobates femoralis; assembly: GCA_033576535.1. Taxonomy (NCBI): domain Eukaryota; kingdom Metazoa; phylum Chordata; class Amphibia; order Anura; family Aromobatidae; genus Allobates; species Allobates femoralis. Next base: position 671,953,888 of record JARQOC010000003.1, read on the forward strand.
CTCTGGCTCTGAGGGTGAGACTCTGAATCTGAGACTGAGACTCTGACTCTGAGACTCTGACTCTGAGACTCTGAGACTCTGACTCTGAGACTCTGACTCTGAGACTCTGACTCTGAGACTCTGACTCTGAGACTCTGACTCTGACTCTGAGACTCTGACTCTGAGACTCTGACTCTGAGACTCTGACTCTGACTCTGACTCTGACTCTGAGACTCTGACTCTGACTCTGAGACTCTGACTCTGAGACTCTGACTCTGAGACTCTGACTCTGAGACTCTGACTCTGACTCTGAGACTCTGACTCTGAGACTCTGACTCTGAGACTCTGAGACTCTGACTCTGAGACTCTGACTCTGAGACTCTGAGACTCTGAGTCTGACTCTGAGACTCTGACTCTGAGACTCTGACTCTGAGACTCTGACTCTGAGACTCTGACTCTGAAATTCATGAAATAATTTAAAAAAAATGCGTGGGGCTCCGCGCAATTTCTATGTCTAGCCAGGTACAGTTAAGCAGCTGGGGGCTGGAATCCGCAGTGCAGGGATGCCCAAGCTTTCTGGGCACCCCCCGCTGCAAATTGCAGTCCGCAGCCGCCCCAGAAGATGGCGCGTTCATTGAAGCGCCATCCTCTGGCGCTGAACCCCGCTCTTCCAGCGGCCCTGGTGGCGGTGGCACGCTGGGTAATAAAGGGGTTAATACCAGCTTTGTTATACAAGCTGGTATTAAGCCCGAGATTCTTAATGTCAGGCCACGTTTGACCCGGCCACTAAGAATCTCCAATAAAGGGTTAAAAAAACACAGAGAAAATTTTTTATTTGAAATAAAAAAAAAGCCATCTTTATTTAAAAAAATCCTCTTCCGTCCGACGTAGTCCAAAACGCGATGTCCTCTCTGCTACATCCCCTGTGCATAGATATAGATGTCTATGCACAGGGAATGAGCAGACTGAGAACAATCTCAGCACTGCTACATCATCTCTGTGAGCAGGCGGGCTCTAGGACCCTGGAGCTGCACAGAGAAGACAGCTGGACTCGGCTCGCAATGTAACAGCAGTTATTTGCGAGTTTCCCTGCTATCACTGGCACAGTAGCGAGTTTCCCTGCTATCACTGGCACAGTAGCCGAGTCTAATGCAAACAATGGCAATCCTAGTTTTGTCAGCGTTTGCTATTGATTTGCATTGGACTCGTGCGAGTAAACGCTGGGAAACTCGCAGAGTACCGAGTCCTGCGAGTCCCTTACTACTCGCCGAGTAACGAGTCCTAGCGAGTAGATTCGCCCATCCCTAACTAATAAGTTCATTGAACAAAGTGCTGTGCAGCACTCATTGACTACAGGGCTTAGGCTGTGATTGGTGATTGGTGAACCCATTGATACTCGGCCCTTTTAGTAAAGTCCGAGTGACTGCATCTGAACCCCGAAGTTGGACTTTACAGGGGGGCCTGTAAAAGAAAGCATATAAATAACAATAATAAACATTATCATTATATTTACCAGGTTCTGTGGCGTACGTCCTGACATAGTGGTCCGTGGTATTCTCAGCACAGATAAAGCAGACTACTACGGGCTGCCACCCCCAGCTGCCTGGCTTTACTTTGGCTGACAATCAAAGTACAGGGAAGGCTATTATTTTTTTAATTATTTGAATAAATAATTAAAAATTAAATGTGTTGGCTCCGGCCATATTTTCATCGCCAGCCAGGTAAAAACCACGCAGCTGGGGGCTAGGATTCTCGGTGTGGTAAGGTTCTAGCATTACGGCCCTGGTGGGAGGTGGAAAATTGGGTAATTATGAGGTTAATACCAGCTTTGTACTGTCAGCTGATACTAAGCCCGAAATTCATGATGTCAGGCCAAATTAGACCCACCCACTATGAATTTCTAGTGAACATTGAAAAAAACACAACACAGAGACAACTTTTTTTTTTATTAAAAATAAAACAAAAAACACATTTAGGGACTCCATCTTTAATTACAAATAAAACCCCTCCATCCAACGTAATCCAAAGGCAGAGCAGGTTCAGCTCTGCTTCATTGCTTTGAACAGACAAGTTTGTCCAGAGCGACAAGCAGGCTCAGGCTGGGCTGTGTGCCATGAAAAAATTCAATCGAGTTCATAGCTGAGCCATGAACTCAGGTGACCCCTGACGTCACCGCGAACACTGCCAAGAACTGAAGCGGTTCTCATCAGTGCAGTGAATGTCCCCAGAACTTAATGAGCGGCCCCGGAAGTAGATGCAACCAGGACAGCAGGATGGCAGGACCTTGTTCCGTGGGACCCGATAATGATAATGTTTACAGATAATGTGCTTTGTTTTATAGCCCCTGGACCCAAACTGTAACACAGATTTCCCAGAGAAACTAGTGTTCGGGATCTGTGCACGAACACTAGGTGTTTGGTACAGACCCCAAATTTTACAGTTCGGGTTCGCCCATCACTAGCTATGATTAAACTATGATTGTGTCCTAAGTCAGACATGTATATGCTTTATTTAACCCCTTCATGACCCAAGAATTTTTCATTTTTCATTTTTGTTTTTTGCTCCCCTGCTTCCAAGAGCCATAACGTTTTTATTTTTACATCAATATAGACATATGTGGGCTTGTGTTTTGTGGAACAAGTTTTACTTTCAGATGCAATCATTTATTTTACCATACAGTGTACAGGGAAATTGCGAAAAAAATTCCAAGTTCAGTGAAATTGCAAAAAAAGTGCAATTACACGTTTGTTTTTTGGGTCTTTAGTCACCATTTTTACTATATGGTAAAACCGACATGATGGTGTGATGCCTCGGGTCGGTGTTTGTGGACAACAAACATGTATACTTTTACTGGTATCTAAGTGGTGAAAAAAAATTCAGAATTTTGAAAAAATATCACTCTTTTTGTGCCATGTTCTGCGACCCATAACGTCCTCATTTTTCTGGATCTAGAGCTTTGTGATGGCGTATTTTTTGCGCCTTGAGCTGATGTTTCTATTGATACCATTTTTGGGTGGATGCGCTGTTTTGATTACCCGTTATTGCATTTTATAGCAATGTTGCGGTGACCAAAAAATAAACATAATTTTGGCGTTTGGACCTTTTATTTGGTAACGCAGTTTAAGGCTCTCATTAATTGATTTTATATATTGATTGATCGGGCGATTCTGAATGCGGCGATATATAGAGGAGCAAGGTGCTCTTTTAATACTTGTCTTCATCTCTGGGACCTTCTTTCATGTTTTTCAGTGTCCATGTGCATACATAGTACACGGTATTCAGAATATGTAGTAATAAATTACCCAGATTGATAGCAGCTTTTTACTCTTTAGTCTATGTGCCGACGCTAATTATTTTTCTGCAACAACCCTACACCAAAAAAAACACATTGCGGAACTGGTGCTTTTTTGGTGTGAAAATGGTGCGGAATTGTGCCTGCAGATTTCAAATTAATTCAATAGCTTGAAGGGCTGCAAAAACGCTAAAAATTCTGCTGCAATAATTGACATGCTGCTACTTTTTCTGCAGTCAAATCCACCCCTTTACTGCAGCAGAAATAAATGCAGCATGAGCACAACACTTCAGAATTCCCATAAACTTTACTCAAATGTGCACCTTTTCCGCAGCAAAAACGCTGCAAAATCTGCAGTGTGAACACAAACCTTTACTGGTCAGACCACAAACTGATAAAATCAGGGTCTGAATGCTGCCAGACAGTGGTTATAACAAAATTGTCATAAAAAAGAAGTTTTCCAGTTTTAAGAAAACAAAAGAAACTGGGTTAGTCCCCCTCCACTGGTCCATTGCTGAGTTTCCACTGCTGTTCCCAATGTCTGAGATTGTCTGCAGCAGTGACGTCATGTTTACTATGCTGCAGCCAATCAGGAGACATTGAGAGCAATGGCAGAGATTCAGTAATGCCCCAGGGGAGCGCGAGGAAAGCATTTTTTTAAAACAAATTCTGCTGGGGTCAAGGAATTAAGAGTGTGCATTAGGAAACGGCAAGAGACATGTAAATTGTTACAATTTTGGCTGCCATGTTCTTTAGTAGTTGTTTAGAATTCCTTAATACTCTATATCCCCTTTCATTGAGCTAGAGCTATATGTCAAACTAGAAAAAAATTGCAGCCTCTATACGTGCAAAGTGGGTAGAGAAATACCCCAAAAGACTTTCAGTAGTCATGGCCACTTTACACGTCCCAACATCGTTTCGATATTGTATACAACAGCACGGGAGCGCGCATTTTTTTGGCAGAAATCCAAGATCGCATAGGAGCTGTCACACAGGGAGATATTGGCAGGCAACACAACTACGATGTCTTCGCCCCCTTGTACGAGCGACCCAGGAACGCCCATTTAACATGGGAGTGAATAGGGGAAGTTGCTCTCCAAGTCGGGGTTGCGCTGTCACACAGAACGATCCTGCCATATCGTCCATCCAATATCGGACAGTTGGAGATCCTGCTAATTTCTCCCCCGATATCGTTTTGGCATCGTTCTTGCATCGAATTGCACATTTACACTGCACAACGCACGAACGATATCGGAGCCAAAGCACAAACCACGTGACTTTTTATCGAAGTTCGACGACGATATCGCTACGTGAAAAGTGGCCATAAGTCAGTGGAGAGGTGAGTATTTATTTTTTCAATTTTTTAGTACCATTGCTTTCTTTTATTTCGCTTTAGCATTGTATGTAGATACACTGCTAAAGCGAGAGTACACACGTCATACAGGAACAGAGCATTGCATTTGTTGTGAGCATTCTCAGTACACTAAAAGCGGATCCAGGAAACTATGCTGTTGTTTCCCGAATCCGGCTCCATAGACTCCCATGTTAAGTGCTCTGGACCACAACGGATTCATTTCTTTCCGGTTTTGTGCGTTTTTTTTTCACCAGAGCAAAAAACGGTGCAGTCTCCGATTTTGGGGACATTAAAAAAAGGACAGAAATTAATCCTGAACTGAATTCACTAAACCGGATGGCCATTTATAACCAAATCGGCACCATAGGGATGCATGGGAGACTAAAAACTATCCTGTTCTGTCTTTTTCAAAATGGACAAAACAGGATGCCAAAAACGGTGAACCCAGCCTTAGTGTATGTGAACCCAGCCTTAGTGTATGTGAACCCAGCCTTAGTGTTGGTAAATCTCGTAAAATCCCAATAAACCAATAAAACACATTTACGTTTGTGTATGTAACATGAAAAAGTATTCATACCCCATGTTTTTGTAAATATGAGGAAACTCATCTATTTGACATGGTTTCTTCAGTTTAGGTAATGAAATTGGCTAACGAATCTCTTGAGTATGGTTCATGTGCAATATTTCAATATATATTTGCAATATACGTCAATAATTTATAACATGCCTTGTGAGTTTTGGAAAATACACCAAAAAAATTCCATGATATACATAGGCTGTATTGAACATATCACCAATTTTCTAAGTAAATATACTATATTTCTAAAGATGCTATTGATAAAACTTTCTTACCAGATGTCGGTAATCCACACAGGCAAAGAAATCAAACCATAGATTGACCATAAATGTAGTGATTATAATAATGAGAAATGACACAGGGAAAAAGTATGAAACACGCTTACTGAAAGTTATTAATACTTTGTCCAAAAGCCTTTGATGGTGATGACATCTTAAGTTGCCTCTTTTATGGAGAAACTAGTTACATGCATTGCTAAGATGTTATTATGGGCCATTCATCCACATGAACACTTTTCAAATCCCTGGCTTCCTTCTATGAACTCTGAGCTTTAGTTCTTTCGCATAAATGTTGTAATGGTTTCAGCTCACATGATTGGCTTAGGCATTATGTGGCACCCCAGGGGTTAATGTGCCACAGAAACATCAGCACGGGTTCACTCCCCACACAACACTGGACACTACACTGGCACCTCTAGGCCAGAAGGGGGAGCTCAAGCAGCTCCATTATATATATTCTGGTCTGGGAGAGTAAGTGGGGAAGAGCAGAGTGGTGGGTGGAGCTTAAGTGGCACCTGCAAGAGTGGGAGGAGCTAATGTTGTTTACCGAGACTGAGTTACCCCATAACTCACCCCAGAGGAGTGCACAGTCCGGATACCTGATACGAAACTGTGACTGACGTACGCAGCACAGAAAACACTGGGATAGTGGAGGTTGTATATCTACACTGTACCTCAGCAAAGTAACACGGCGGGGCCAGAAGCACACGGAAAGGCTCAAGTTGCCTAGCAAAGGGGGGTGCCTATGAGGAGAAAAAGGGCCAGCAGCTCAGCTAATGCAGCATAAGGGCTACACACAAGGCGCAGGAGTAGGAAGCTGAGCATCCGGACAGGGTGGGAGCAACCCGGCCCCGGTACAGACTCTGTGGACAGTACTCTGACAAATATCATCTGCAGTAAAGCCTTGGAAAACTACAAAACCGCGAGTCTGTGTGATTCTTGCACTCAAGTCCTACTCTCCCTCACCAACTGTCATCATCTCTACTACTACCCCTATCCTGCAACATCTATAGCCTCAATCATAGACTATAACTATCACTGCCCCGGGGAACCAAGCTCTACCCGCGGAGAGCCATTACATCTCCAGCTGCCAAACATCATCCCCGGAGGTTCTGCAGCAGCGGTGGTCCCCTCACTGAGTACCCCGTCTTAGTGGGCTCCACAATTACAGCAGCTTTAATTTCTTTAATTTCTCTAAAACCAATTGAGAATTTCCTTGGCAGTGTGCTTGGGTTCATTGGCTTGCTGAATTATTCACTCTCATTTAATCTTCATCATCCTGGGAGATGGCAGCAGATATTTGTCAAGAATGTCTAGGTACATTTGTCCATTCATTCTTACTTCAACCATATGACGTTTTCCAGTGCCATATGCAGACCTGTATATGGACTCAGCTTCCCAAAGATGTTTTAAACACAAGTTGATTTGTGATTTAAGTGGGGGCGGAGCAATCACTTTTTCACACAGGGCCCTGTAGGTTTTGATTTCTTTTTCCCTTAAAAATAAACACCTTCATTTATTAACTGCATTTTGTGTTTATTTATGTTATCTTTGTCTAATATTTAAATTTGTTTGGTGATCTGAAACATTTAAGTGAGACAAACAAGCAAAACAATAAGAAATTAGAAAGGGGGCAAACACTTTTTCAAACCACTGCAGTTACATTTGACACCCAGAGGCTCCGATAAAAAAAAAAATCTTAGAGAAAACATTTCAGTGCTCTAGATTTCAAAGTGTGTTTGGCAATAAAGCCAAAAAATATATATTTTTCAAAAAGACATTCTTTGAAATTCGTCATGTTATTTAGGGCTTGTAGCTATGATCAGAATACAGTATAATTCTCGGTGCATGCAACAAATATAGCTGTAAAACGTTTTGTGAAAAAAGCAATACACATAATCTGCACTTATCTATATTTTGCAATAGGTCTTGCAACACATGGTTGCCTCCATACTGGTATTTCAGATCAGCTGTAGTCAAGGGGACACACATGAGACTGTGTTGTACTGTCATATACGGACAGGGGCAATGTCCACCACACGGTGCAACACAGAGGAACAGAAGGATGGAATAGGGAAGAAAAGCCCTAACCATAAAGAGTGGGGCATGGGGACACCTCCTGACACAGTTTGTCTATCCCTTCCTGCTCTAAGTAGGTCCTTCCCCCTGTTGACATCATGTGCCTCGACCCTGGCTGCCACCTTGTATAACCCTAGCTAATGCACTGGCTGGCGAGGACACTAGCCTCACCATTGCAGATATAACAACACTGGGAAGGTGACAAAAGACAAGGGAAATCACAATAAAGATATAAGAAATACTCGAATCTACCGCCAATCTCCAAAGGCAGAGAAAGGGTGGTACCAGGAAGAACTGTAGCAGGAACACATGACATCATCACATGACATGATGGTCAAGCAGCATATGAACTTTATCAACAAGGTCAGGTGATGGGTCATGAGACTACTAAAGGGTGGTGGGAGTGGTCATCAAACCTCGTCACCTCATCAATACAGAAGCAGCTTACCAGCAGAAGGAAAAGCTGACATTAACCTATGCTGATATGAAGGAAATAAACAGGTTTAAAATACCAAAGATTCCTAAGCATTCAACTCATGACTGGCACATAGCATAGGTATGTTTAGAGTATACGCTGGGAGCAGATCCAGAATGTGATCTACATACTCAATTATGTGACATGATCTTCTTTTAATTAGTAGAGTTGTTGGTGTGAATTGACTTGCACATCACATTTCAACGGCCACGGCAATGATCAGTGGTTACTGTACAGGAGCAAAAGTACTGCTTACCTGCCCATAGCCGAGGCCCTTGTTTTGATTAACCAGCCATATAATCATTGCGGTGGGATGCCCATGTGACATTGCACTGAGGAGCGGATAATTACATGAATTAGAAGAAGACAAGGTCCTCACAGCTCTCGTCCAGCAGCCAGAGATTACTGTCGGGGCTGATGAACTGGGTCATGCAAGTTGATTCCCACCAACTCTCGATTAATGATATATCAACATAAACTACAGGTGGTAGATTTATGGTAATGTACATCTAAATCTTCTCTAAGAAAGGAAACATTGACACTAGTAATATAAATAAACTACATGAAGCTAAAAGACAAGGATAATGTTTGTAGAATATAGAATTCACAGCTATGCCTATATAAAAGATGGATTAGCCGGGAACATAAAATCAAACGTGACAGTGTGATGAAGACCGGGCTTCATGCATTTTATTATTGGATGATTAAACTTAGAGTATGCTGCGTTCAAAGTGTTTGTCACCTGAAGGAATTCATCTCTTTCGAAAATGAACTTTCCATACAAGCATTGGGAAAGTAGATTGTTTCTTTGAAGTATGTTCACATCCTAATTCAAGAGTAATTGAAATGTTTAACCCCTTAATGAGTAGCATCAACAAACACTATGATGACATGAAGGGGAGAAAATGTTCAAAGAGTTTGACTTTTCAACACTTTTTTTCCAAGCAAAAGTTCTAAATCAAAAGGGTTTCATGTGACTACAACCAAAAAATTGTACAATAATAGTAAATAGCCTGGATTATATTTATTTCTCTTGTTGTACAATTTAGAGGTTGTATTTACATGAAACCCTTTTACTTTAGAACTTTTAGAAGTTCAAAATTTAAAGGGAATCTGGCATCAGGTATTTGCTTCCTTATCTGACAGCAACATAATGTAGGCAAGGAATCATATAGAGTACCGCCATTCTGTCACAATCAAGGCATTTCATTTCTGGCATATAGCAGAGCTGGGAGGGCTGCTTTCACCCACACCAGGCTGTCAATAAAGATTCTACATTCTCTGTAAGGTGTCAATCGTGGCAGGAGGCATGTAGGACTGCCATATACTTAAGGCCACTTCACACACTACAACATCTCTAACGATGTCGCTACAACGTCACAGGTTTTGTGACGTAACAGTGACCTCTATAGCGTTGTTGTAGTGTGTGACAGTCACCAGCGACCTGGCCCCTGCTGTGAGGTCGCTGGTTGCTGCACGTCGCTCAGGACCATTATTTGGTCCTCAGTCTTCCACTGGTCAGCACACATCGCTGTGTGTGACCGCGAGAGACGAGCGAACCAGCGACCTCACAGGCTGGTATCCATGATAAATAGCGGGTAACTAAGCAGCACGCCCTTTTTATCATGGATACGAGTAATCTCACGGGGGTGATGAGTTGCTGGTGAGTCGCTGGTGAGTCTGTCTGTTTGACAGCTCACCAGCGACTCCAGAGAGACTTTCCAGTGATTCCAGCCAGGTCAGATCACTGGTGGGATCGCTGGAAAGTCTCAGTGTGTGAAGGGGCCTTTATGTTTCTAGCCCTGCAATGTTAATCACAGGGTAATAAACCCATTAGTTTAGGTAAACAATAGTAGGCACACAGATTAGAAAAGTACAGTTGCTTTTTGTTTTTTAACTCTTACATTATACTGTTCTCACCTTACATGGCAAAGGTCTGCTGACAGATTTCCCTTACATCCAAAGAATTAAGTTTGCAAAGAGTAAGCAGCTGTCATCTTTGTCAGTTTGCAATGTGTAAACCAGGCAATGGGGAGTACTTGACCTGAAATGCGGGTTATGGAGGCAGGCAAGTAGGGAATATGTTTTGTTATTTTCCGGCACTTTGAGACCAAATGTTTCAACTGCTAAACCGCTGCGCATCTTCTTGTGGTTAAACCATTTCTTATAATCATATAATTTGTTGAAGTGATTAAATGCGCTTTCCACTTTTAAAGAAGTGGTCCACTAATGATCGAATTCATGTACAATAAGAAAATCAGATACTACTTAACCTCGCTGAGGCCGGTGCTGGATCTCTTCTGGTATTTTGCTGAAATCAGTGAATCAATACACTGTGAAAATAATTTTTGTAATTTTTTTAAGGATTTGCAGAATTTGATGAATTCTGCAGTTTGCAATTCACTTTGCATGAATCACCAAAAATGTTCAACATGTTACAATACATGAAACTACATCAACCAGAAGGCTCAAATGAACTTAATGGAGTTCCCCCATACATGCTATAGCCCATCCAATTATGATGGGATAAAATAGTCTGTATGAGAGCAGAAGCAGGGAATGCTGCAGACATTGTGTGGTAAATCTGAATAGTGAGAGGACAGTACAGGTCATCCACAGAGGAAGGGAAAGAAAGTCATAAAACACAGGACAAATTTTAACGTGCGTGTGACAACACAACAGAGAACAAAACCAGCATGTGCGGAATAGGCTGTTGGTTGCAATCCGTTACCATTTGTTTACCTATAGCTAACTATGTTGAAGTCTCAGGGACATTACTAAGGCTGTGTTTGCATCAGAAATAACCTTTCACCGATTTTAGCAGGTCAAACTATCCACATAACGTAAAAATATGTAAAGAACTCATTTTATTATTTTCATTTCTCATGATAGAAAATCTTGCTCTCATGATCTCTTCAGCTTCTGTGTCCAGTAGAGAAGAGCGTATTTAAAACACTTTCAGCTCATATCTCACCACAGTTAATGTGGGGTGAGGGAGAGTAGAGCTGAGCTATTTGTCTTTACAAACACTTCTGCAGCTGTAGCTTTTTTCTCACAATACTGTCAGCTCTGCAATATCACTCCTCCAGGAACACTGCTGAGGTGATTGTAATGACACACAGCTCTGCTGTATTTTACACAGTAGCTTCAGAGATCACATGGGAGCATGTTCTGGTAATGAGCTGTTGGATGTATCAGAATTTATAACTTAAACTTTACAAGCTAATATTTCCGCAATGCAAAATTAAAAAAGCAATAAAACATGTTATTAGTCTATGCAGCCTTTGTACTATGATTTGGCCAGTGTAAGATGCTATAACTAGTGAAATATTCTTTTTTAAGAGCTTGAAAACAGTTGGATATATTTCTGGGGATTTTCAGAGTATTATACATTTTTTTTCAGGGCAATTGGAGGCCTTGCATAAGTTTTGATTTGCGGAATATCAATTTACCACAAATCAAATTTTGGAAAATCTTTGACAGAGCAGGTTCATTTGAAGTTCAAAATATTAATTTGGTAATACCTACAGCTATTAAGGCCTAACCATGTTCTATGTTCGCCAATTAAAAGCACTGTCACTGGTCACTTTTACCAGTCAGACAAATATCTTCATCAAGGACTATGAAAATTACTGAAAAAGCTACGCGCACTACTTGACTCCATATCTCCATTTGATGTAATGGTAAAAGCCTCCACATAGGTGAAGATCACAGAAGTGTGTTTCTAACTTACTTGATATTCATATTTAGCTAAGATGGAAAGTAGGACTGACTCAGCTAGAATGGTGTTCTGTATAACCTCTGCTGTTGACACCCACTCCATGTGGTTTACTTCACAGTGTAAAAATAAAAATCATATACAGGGAACGATTCCTCAAAGCTAAGGTTGTTCATCCACATCTTGATGAGGGGCTATTCACGTCAAAGGTGCCTGATTCATTAAGAGTGGACCGGAGTAAGATTTGTGGCAAAAAGCACAAACACAGCAAATCATGAACTTGATGAGCGCGCTTCACCACGCCCAGTTTTGTCCCATTTTGGCAAAGCTGGCTGAGACTGGTGAAGACACAAAAAGACTTATTCCACAAATATTGTTAAAGTATTTTACACACATTGTTTGTATTAATACTTTGCCGAATTGGGGCAAAATGTCCTAATGTCACGAGAAAAAAATCACTGTGCTATTAGTAAATTAGGGAGATAAAAAGAACATGGGTACAGTTATCAAATAACTAAACAATCTTAAGAGCCTGCATGTACAACTGCTACTCCATTTACTGTCTATGGAACTGACAGATATTTGAGCACTGTATTCAGATATTTCAATCTTACTCATAGCCTTAAAAGGTATAGTAGTGCACATACTTTACCAGCACGCTATTTAAACAGGGGACTCTAGACCCCAGAAACTAATAGTTCTATAAGAAGGGATGAGCACTTGAAGAAGTCTATAAAAATATTAAAAAACTTTATTGATCAATAAAAACAAGGTGATAAGGCTAAGACTTGTTTTTATGGATTAATAAAGCTTTTCACATTTTTATGGACTTCTTCGAGGGCTGATCCCTCCCTTTAGAACTATTAAAGGGATCCTGTCACCCCCAAAACACCTCATAAGGTATCAAAACATGTCCATGCAGCATATTATCACTTATCCCCCACTCCTTTTGGCTCAGAAATGCATGATGTCAAAATGTAGAAAAAAGTTATTTAATTTACTCATTATCCATGTTAATGAGCGGTGGCGATATTCTTTAGTCACCAATGCGGGCTCTCTTCCTCATAATATCACGCCTTAATAGACGTGATCTTTAATGCATAGTGTATCAGCGCCTCTCTGCTTCACTGGGTGCTGTAAAGGCTGGATAGGGGCTGTAATAACGCGAAACGCGTCACTTCCGGCATCGGGTGATGTCAGTACACCCACACCGCATGCTCAATGTGGTGCAAGAAGCCCGCAGAGCGGCGCGGGTGTACTGACGTCACCCGATGTCAGAAATGACGTGTTTCGCTCCATTACAGCGCCATTACAGCCTTTACAGTGCAGAGGGAAGCAGGGAGGCGCTGATACAAGAGATGCATTGAAGATCACACCTATTAAGGCGTGATATTATGAGGAAGAGAGCCAGCCTTGGTGACTAAAGAATATAGCCACCGCTCATTAACATGGATAATGAGTAAGTTAAATTACGTTTTTCTACATTTTCACATCATGCATTTCTGAGCCAAAAGAAGTGTGGGATAAGTGATAATATGCTGCAGGGACATGTTTTGATAGCTTATGAGCGTTTTGGGTTGACAGGATCCCTTTAATTTCTGAGCGTTTGGACTGTGCACCAAACAGGTGACCTGATCTCTACCTTTTCCCTTTAACTCAAGATCCCCAGTTTTGTGATTGGCTGGGACCTAAACACTAATTGAAACTGTGGAAATATTGTGTTATTTCCAAATTGTATTTAAATTTTTAAATCATTGACTAATCAGCTCTAGTCTCTATTGATTTCTTGTTACAATACAGTCAGAAAATTCCCACCTACTTGATCCTTAACCTGACAATCTAAACAGTTAATTCATCAAATCCTTGATCACATAACTCATACTGAAGTCACTAATGTTAAATTAATAGCCTCATATGCATTACTAAATGAAAAATGATTTGCCACTTCAATTGAATGAGGGCTTCAAAGTAAATACTCTTAATTAGTTGCGTCCCACGCACTACTTATCACATCTTATGTTTCTGACAGCTGGCATTAATGAAGCATGCAATAACCATTATCATCATCCAGAGGACAGATGATAAACTTATGCCTAGCATGGCACAACAGGTGAGTTATTTTATTACGTTATTTTAAGATATATTTAATGAAACAATTATGCCAAATGTCTGTTATATATATATTGTCAGCAGCAGCACTGTCTTAAGGCACAATGATATTTTTTCTTTTCATATCCTCTTTAAAAGTAAATGCAGAGTTAAATTTTACCATTGTGGATATTATTGGATTATTGGAGATTCAGATTTCTAATTTTCCAAATGACTAAATATTTATTATAGTCTAAAAACGTTCTATTTCACAATCTTTTTCTAAAAGATTACAACTTTTCAGTATCAGATGCTCCAATCAAGTTTTCTATTCTTAGGTCTCATGCATACCATGTACATAGTGTAGAGTCCGTATATCTCCATATTATAGAGCTGTTGTCTCTAGAGATGACCGAACTTTCTCCGAACATGTTCGCCAATTTCAAAGTCGGCATAAACATTGACAATTCAGTTCGTGATCAGAAACCCGAGTAATTTACCAAAAAATTGGCGAATGCGACTTTGGTCACGAAAAAAAGTTGAAATTTAAAATGGCCCTAAAACTTTCCCTGATTGTTTACAGCCAAGACGCTCGTTGGAAGACCCGCTGGATGGGAATAACACATGGTTAGGAGTGTTCCCGCCATCAGGTCTACCATTTTCTGTAGAATTCTTTTAAGCTTCCAGGATTTTACAAGTGTTTTAACAGCTGCAGGGTGGGAATTTCAGAAACACTATCAGATGTTGCCGCAGCTGTGAAGTCCAGGAACTTTACAAGGTCCTTTAACTCCTTCCCGAACTTTGACGTTGTGTAACGTCATGAAAGTCGGTGCCTTCACGACCTATGATATTGCACAATGTCATGGCAGTTACCGCGGCACCGTTGCTGCAGTAACTGCCATCGGGCCTAGGTGCTCTGTGATTCCTATCACAGAGCACCAAGGCTCGAGGTCAGGGGAGGAGAATTCCCAACCCTGTCCCCAGGATCACTGTGATTGGCTGTAGAAACAGTCAATCACAGTAATCCTGTCTCTAGCTTTAGAAGGGGCGGTCAGAGCCCCTTGTATAGGCTGGAGCACTGGAGGGGGTTGGGATCGCCCCCTCCAGCGCTAATGGGGACACTCCCCATCATGGTCACCAAGATGGCAGCGGTGCAGGCACTTTTGCCGGCCGCCACCACTTGTTCCCGCCGCTGCCGCCTGCTTCTTCCCGATGCCGCCAGGTGAGTCGCCGCTTCTCTGCAGTCCGATACGCCTGAATGGGGGGATCATGCTGCAAAATAGTGGATCACAGTGCCTGGGCTGCCAGATCGCTTTCTGCAGCTCAATCCCCTTGCAGGGGAATCGGACTGCAGAGTAGCGATCTTGCAGCCCAGCCGCAGTGATCCACTTAGTGGATCACTGTGCCTGGGCTGTCAGATCGCTTTCTGCAGCTCGATCCCCATGCGGGGAGTCAGCTGCAGAGTAGTGATCTGGCAGCCCGGCCACAGTGATCCACTTAGTGGATCACTGTGTCGGGCTGTCAAATCGCTTTCTGAAGCTCGATCCCCCACGCAGGGGGTTCGGGCTGCAGAATAGCAATCTGGCAGCCCAGGCACTGTGATCCACTTAGTGGATCACTGCGCCTGAGCTGTCAGATCACTTTCTGCAGCTCGATCCCCCATGCTGGGGATGGGGCTGCAGAGTAGTAATCTGACAGCCCGGGCGCAGTGATCCACATAGTGCTTTCAGATCACTTACTGCAGCTTGATCTCCATGCAGGGGGATCGGGCTGCAGAGTAGCGATCTGACAGTGATCCACTATGGACGGTGGATGTAGCAGAGGCGATCGAGCGCCGTGGGTCCTTCGTTGTGGACTTTATCGGACCCGATCGAGCATTGTGGGACCTTCATTGTGGACTATGTCGGATCTTTATTATAAAGATGGAGTCCGAATTTTGTTTGTGTTTTTTTTCAAATAAAAATATTTTTCTCTGTGTGGTGTATTTTTTTTTCACTATTTACTAGAGATTCCTAATGGCCGGGTCTAACATTGGCCCAACATTATGAATCTCAGGCTTAGTGCCAGTTGCCAATAAAAAAGCTGGCATTAACCCCTTTATACCAAGTTTGCCACTGGCACCAGGGCTACTGGAAAAGTCTGAGTACAGCGCCAGAAAATGGCGCTTCAATGAATGCGCCATTTTCTGGGGTGGCAGCAGGCTGCAATTTGCAGCATGGGGGCCCAGAACGCTTTGGCCTCTCCATGCTCAGGATTCCAGCCCCCAGCTGCCAAGTTATACCTGGCTGGACCAAAAATATGGCGAAGCCCCACGTACATTTTTTTTTATAAATTACTTCTACAAATAAAATGACAGAGTTTTGCCATATTTTTGGTTGCCAGCCAGGTACAATTTGGCAGCTGGGGGGCTGTAATCCTTAGTATGGAGAGACCCAAAGGTTGTGGGCTCCCCACACTGCAAATTGCAACCCACAGCCACCCCAAAAAATAGAGGCGCCATTTTCTGGTGCTGTACCCCAACTTTTCCAGTTGCCCTTGTGCTGGTGGTACACAGGGGCTCTCCTTCTATGCTACATGGTGTCCGCTATCAAGTTGAATAGAAAATTAGCTTTAATTGTTAGCAGACACCATGACGTGTATGGACACCTCCTGTGTGCGAAACATTGGATCTCCCCCACAAGGGACCTTATTTTGGAAACTAGACCCCCCAAGGAATGTATATAGATGCATAATGAGCACTTTGAATGGAAAATCAGCTAAAATTGTTAGTGGACAACATGTCGCGTTTGGAGAGCCCCTGTGAGCTCCCCCACAAGTGACCCCATTTTGGAAACTAGACCCCCCAGGGAACTTATGTAGATGAGTGATAAGCATTTTGAACCCCAGATGCTTTACAAATTAATTGGTAAAAATTTAAAAGTATACTTTTTTTTCCACAAAAATTCTTTTTCATTTTTACGGATGAATTTGTGAAGCACCTGGGGGTTCAAAGTGCTCAATATGCATCTACATTGCTTCCTTTCTGGGTCTAATTTCCAAAATGGGGTCACTTGTGGGGAGCTCCAATATTTAGACACACAGGGGCTCTCCAAACTCGACATGGTGTCCGCTAACAATCTGAATCGAAAATCAGCTCAAATTGTTAGCAAACACCATGTCACATTTGGAGAGCCCCTGCATGCCTAAACATTGGAGCTTCTCCACAAGTGACCTTATTTTGGAAACTAGACCCCCCAGGGAACTTATCTAGATGGGTGGTGAGCACTTTGAACCCCCAGATGCTTCACAAATTCATCCATAAAAATGAAAAAGTACTTTTTTTCAAAAATATTTTCTTTTAGCCTAAATGTTTTCATTTTCACATGGGCAACAGGATAAAATGCATCCTACAATTTGGTGAGCAATTTCTCCTGAGTACACTGATGCCTAATATGTGGTCATAAACCACTGTTTGGGCGCATGGCAGGGCTCAGAAGTGAAGGAGCGCTATTTCACTTTTTGAATGGAAAATTAGCTCCAAAAGTCAAATTGCGCTCCTTCCCTTCTGAGCCCTGCTCTGCGCCCAAACAGTGGTTTATACCACATATGAGGTATCAATGTATTCAGGAGAAATTGCCCAACAAATTTTAGGATCCATGGTGTCACTTTTGGGTGTTTTCTGTCATGTACACCCCTCGAAGGAACTTCAAATGTGATGTGGTCACTTACAAATAATTTTTGTAAATTTTGCTGGAAAAATGGGATATTGCTGATGAACTTTGAACCTTTATAACTTCCTACCAAAATTTTTTTTCCAACAATTGTGCTAATGTAAAGTAGACATATGGGAAATGTTATTTATTAACTATTTTGTGTCACACAACTCTTTGGTTTAACAGAATCAAAATTAAAAATTAGAAAATTGCAAAATTTTCTAAATTTATGGCAAATTTTTGATTTTTTCGCAAATAAACACAAAAATTATCGACCTAAATTTAATACTAACATGAATCCCAATATGTCACAAAAAACAATCTCAGAATTGCTAAGATCCGTTGAAGCGTTCCAGAGTTATTACCTCATAAAGGAAACTGGTCAGAATTGACAAAAATGCCAAGGTCTTTAGGGTCAAAATGGCTGGTCATGAAGGGTTAAACATCGTTAAGGAGCTAAATATTTTAATTTTATACATTTCATTTTTTGTAATTATTAATTTTTATTATTACTATTATCATTATCATTATTATTAAAAAATTTTTCTGGGGGGGAGCAAACCATTATTATTGCAGAGGGTCACTAGTGTGGTAGGCCATCTCTTCTACACTAATGTGATAGCAATTCTTATAAAGATAGCATGTGGCCATTATATGCTTCACATATATGGTCATACAGGTCTGTTCACACTCATGAAATATCTTGAAAATATGCACCTTATTTTATTTCATTCCATATGCTTAGAATACAGATTGTTGGCATGTGTGCAAGTGTGCTATATGTATCATTAATACTGGACATGTCTGGTCATTGTAGGCCACTAGCCTTATTTAACATTTCAGATGAATTGGTGGTGAACTGAATAAACTATTTTTTTTTTTATTGGTCCTCCAAATATGTCAGGCTTCAATAATCACACCACTCAACTGTAAGTTCAGGTGTTACCTGTAGCATGGGGAATGAGATTTGTAAATTAGGTGACTTCTGCAGCCCACTTCATGAAAGGGTTAATGAGGAGCTAGGCAACAAGATTGTGCAAACAATAATATCTGGTACTGGAAGAGGCAGGCCCCTAGGCAAAGCATAGAGGCATCACCGTAAAGCCCGCCAATCTTGGCAGTGTAGAACATGTGCCTGCAGTACATGGTTTGGTTAAGCTATGGATCCACCACAAGAAATGGTAGCTCTGGAGGATGTCACCTTCCTAATCACCCCAGGGGCAGAGGGTGCTTTAGCACCAGAAGCAGAGCAACCTGCACAGGACATGGACACATATGTGACCTGGAGCTCCACCATGCTACCCACATTGGGCCTCATTTTCAGCGAGGTCAGGATCCAGCACTGGTCTCGCATGCCAGAGGAGGGGTACTGAGGAGCTCACAATGAGGAGGTGAGGTGTTCCCCATTGCCAGCTGGGACCAGCAGACGTCAAAGGCCTTCAACTGGTAGAATGCCATGTGGGGACTCCTACCCCTTCCAAGTAACTATCCTATTAGGCATGAACCACCCCTGCTTGTCTTCTTTCTTGAACAGATTAGACTCGGGGATGCCATCACCCAAGACTGCTTGCATGGGTCTAAGGCCAATGTCATTCTTCCAGGAGAGGTGGTTTGGTTTCATAGCCAAAGAAGGAACTGGTCATAGTAGCTACATCAACTAGTCCACCCTGCTGCCTGAACATCTTCCCAAGAAACTCCACACACTCTATGTTAAGGAAAAGTTCACCTTCATGAAGGTGAAGGCAGCAAGGGTGGTTCGCTGTAGGCGTAAGGGGGACCCACAGACGAGTTGAAAACTGTGAAAAGAAAATAGAGGGACAAGAGGCGCATAGTGCCCTATCACTGATGACACTTGTGTAAGGGTGGTGCTGTGAAGCCTCACCTGGTCCAGTTGTGATCCCCACAACGGTTAGAAGGCGTTTTGGAATCAGTGTTCCAGCTGCTGCAGGACCTCCACCGACACTGGATAGTGGTTGAATCCAAGACAATGATGGGAGTGCTGTGTGTCACGTCCGCGCTGCTGTGCATGAATAAACTCACCAAGAGACAGCAGTATTCCATCCTTTATTCTCCTCTCTCCTACGCGTTTCAGCGTTTCAGCGCACACCGGCGCTTCCTCAGGGACATCATTGTCTTGAGTTTGAAAACTGGCAGCAGAGGCCGACATGACTTTATAAAAGTTTTTACTTTCATGCATTGGAACATTGCACACTGTTTTCTATATCAAAACACGAAGAGAAATGAGAACAATAAAAAGAATATTGGGCTGTTCAAAAAAATAGCAGTTTCTGCATTTTCTCTATAAATTCAAAATGTGTACTCTTTTTAAGGATTTATCATTCCATTGAATCACTAACCTAATATTTAGTTGTATAACCACAGTTTTTTAGAACTGCTTAACATTTACGTTGCATACAGTCAACCAACTTCTGGCTCCTGTCAACGGTTATGCCGGCCCAGCATGTTTTGACTACTTCCCACAATGTATTTGCATTTGTTGGCTTTGCCTCAGAAGTGGCATTTTTGACATTACCGAACAAGTGTTCTAACGGATTAAGGTGCGGGGCTTGGGCTGGCCACTCCATTAACCTCAATCTTGTTGGACTGAAACCAAGATTTTGCTCATTTACTGGTGTGTTTAGGGTCATTGTCTTTTTGAAACACCAATTTCAAGGGTAGTTCATCTTCAGTGTAAAGCAACATGACCTCTTTTGATATATTTTTTGATATATGCAAACTGATCTAAGATCCTTGGTATGCGATAAATAGGCCCGGCGCCATAGTAAGAGAAACATGACCAAATCATGATGCTTGCACCACCATGCTTTACTGTCTTCAGAGTGTACTCTGGCTTGAATTCAGAGTTTGGGGGTCATCTGAACACTGCAGCCCTTGGACCCAAAAAGAACAATTTTACTTTCATCAGTATACAAAATGTTTCTCAATTCTATTTAGGCCAGTTGATGTGTTCTTTGGCAAATTGTATCCACTTCAGTACATGCTTTTTTTTTTTTAACAATGGTACTCCTTGCTAATAGATTAGCTTCACACAGGCGTCTTCAGTCACATTACTCACAGGTAACTTGAGATTGCCTTTGATCATCCTGGATCTGATCATTGGCTGAGCCTTTACCATTCTGGCTATTCTTCGATCCATTCAAGTGGTAGTCTTCCAGTTTCTTCTTTGTCTCTCTGGCATTGCTTCCATTTTAAAGCATTGAGGATCATTTTAGCTGAGGTTAGTGTACAGAAGGTGAAGAGTCTGCACTTCTTTATAAGTTTTAACCTCTTCAGTCGACTTTGTAATCAAAGTACACTGTTCTTCTGAACAATCTCTTGAACGACCCATATTTCTCAGGCTTTTAAGGCGAAATGCATGTACAACATGTGCTGGCTTCACCTTTAAATAAGGGCCACCGGATTCACACCTGTTTCTTCACAGAATGATTGACCTCACTAAATGAACTCCACACTGCTATTATTTTGAACACACTTCCTTTCAATTATTTATTTAAATACACAGACTGAAAAACATCTACGACCGTACTGCATCAAATGGTAAATTGTTTGATATATGGTAATATAATTTATACCAAAAACAGTGAATAATCTGGTTAGTCATACCGGACTCCTATTATTTTGAATGCTACTGTAACTATATAACACAAAAAAGTACTAATAGTACATTTGCAATGTAGAAAATCATTTGGATTTTGAAGAAGCAACATTTTCTTTTAAAAGTCCCGAATTAACATTATCATTAGTGTTAGTTACTATTATTCTTTTAATTATAATTGTCGACAGTCAGAATCTATTAGTATTATTAGCAGTAGCAGTAGTAATAGCGGTAAAGGTGAATAATTCCGTTTATTAAAATGTCTCAACTATGACATTACTATTCAATGAATTATCAATTTAGATTATATATTATTTTATTTCATGTTTAATTTTTATAAAATTAAATTTCTCTGCCATGCAGAAAAAGAAGCTAGATTGTATTCTTACTGCATTAACAAAAAAAATATATATATATATTTTTATTTTTTTATGATTTTTTTTATTATATAAATTTTATTCCAAATTTCTTATAATAATAACACAAACCTATTTTCTCTTTACGCTTATTTAAAATGAGTACTTAACAAGGAACCTTAAAACTTATACTATCTAATTTCCTCAAACAATTGTATATAATTCATACAAAGTTACTTGTCACTTTTTATATCATTTACTAATGTATCTCTGGAAAGCCACCTGTAATGCACATACAAAATAATAACTCTTTTTGATGACTACATTCATAAACTGACACCAATGTGCAACTGAGACAAATGCTTTAAAGAATTCCCCTCTGTGTTCCTCTGAACAAACATTGACCTTGGCCTCTCAGTTCCATTTTTCCCTGTTGCCCAACTTGAAGAAAATCAAGACTTTGAAATCAATGTCTTTAGGAGCTTTGTCTGCCGATTGGAAAGCATTGACCCATACACCCTCTACAAATGCTTTGACAACTTGGAGCATAGCCTCAGCAGGGGATAGAGAGCCATTAAAAGCTAAAGTTGTGAAACTATTTAAAAGAAACCCAATTCTTGCATAGGGTAATTAATTCGTTGACTACCACACTGGGGCTGTGCTGAATGGAAACATGTTCTCTAAAGCAACAGTTATGCTAATCGTGAGAAGCTGTGAGAACAGAGAATATGGGTGTAGCTGAATGGGTTTTCTTTTTGTGTAATGCTTTGCACATGATTCAGACTCGTAAGACTTCCATTAGGAGCAACATATGAAGGACAACAACCTCATAGGGCTTGCACTATGAGAGGGTTGGCTTAGCTCTAGAAATAAGATGTTATACATGGAACTTTGGAGATTATGATTTTTAACCAGAACCTTCATGGCTCTTTCTGGCTGAAAGATGGGGATTAAATAAACAAGTTTTTAATTGGCTTCAATTTTAAGATGGATAAAGCAGATGGGCAGTTATCACTTGCCAGTATGCACAAAAATATACAGTAAAGGGTGAGGTTGGAAGGTACTTTTCTCACAGAAAGTGTCATTCACACTGGTAGCAGCAGGTAGTGAAGTAAAGCATGGGGGCTTTACTTAGGTGACAGGTTCCCTTTAAACTTTTAGACCTGTATATTTCATTTTAAAAGCCATGTTAGAATGGCCATATAATCTCTTTAAGTGTCACTCCTGCTGCTGAGTCCTCACACTACTCAGTACATGTAGCAACAGTCAGGCAGACTGTGTGGATAGAGATTTGATATTGATACAAGAGCCCTTTCACTCTTTAGCTCAACTTATACAAGGCTCACTTTAATATGGAAAATATACTACAATTGACATATTAATTTTCAAAGTAAGTACACTGGCCTCAGGCATTTGATGTACAGGTGCATCTCAATGAATTAGAATATCATCAAAAAGTTCATTTTTTTCAGTAATTCAATTCAAAAAGTGAAACATATATTATATAGAGACATTACAAAGTGATCTATTTCAGGTATTTATTTATGTAAATGTTCATGATTATGGCTTACGGCCAATGGAAACCCAAAGGTCATTATCTCAGAAAATTAAAGTAGGGAGGATGAAGGGTTAAAAACCATGCTGCCATGTTCCATTAGACATCAAAGGGTGAATATAATATTGATTTATTAGTCAACGCATTTCAGGGCTCCCTGAAGCTACCTGAAACATGGTATTGATTTGTCCTGAGAAAGTGTCCAGGGAGGCTGAAAGGTGTTGACTAATTAATCAATATTTCAATATTATATTCACCCTTTGATGTCTCATGGAATACAGCAGTGCGGCTTGTAACCCTTTTCCCTCCCTACTCTATATGCACCACTGCAGCAGCCGTGATATGATTTTATAGTGGTTGTGACTCTCACAATCACACAAGGTAAAGCCTCTGATACCTAGTTATGATTATTATTTATCTTATATATACCATTAATTTAATGGTGCTGTACATGAGAGGGGTTACATCCAAAATTATAGATATAGTTTACAAATTAACAATGGCAGACTGGCACAGGGGGGTGAGGACCCTGCCCTTGCGGGCTTACATTCTACATTATATTGTGGAGAAGACAGTGGGTCAGGGGTGCAGCAGATCTGGTGGTGGTGAGGCGGCAGCTCATTGGTGGTGAGGTGGCAGCTCCGGCGGTAGTGGGGCGGCGGCTCGTCATTGCAGGCTGTAAGCTTTCCTGAAGAGATGGGTTTTCAGGTTGTGTCTGAAGGATCCGAGCGTGGTGGTAATTGGACATTTTGGGGCGCAGAATTCCAGAGGATAGCGGATATTTGGGAGAAATCTTGGAGGCGGTTGTGTGTGAAACGGATACGTGTGGAGGAAAGAAGGAGGTCTTGGCAGGATCGAGGATTACGCAGGGGAAGATAGTGGGAGATTAATTCACAGATATAGGGAGGAGACAGGTTACGGATGGCTTTGTAAGTCAGTGTTAGTAGCTTGAACTGGATTTGTTGGGGAATTGGGAGTCAATGGAGGGGTTTGCAGGGAGGAGAAACCAGACTGGAGAGGTGCATGAGGCCACTGGAGGCCACAGAGAAGGATGTTACAATAGTCGAGGTGGGAGATGATGAGGGCATGTACAAGAATTTTAGCAGATTGAGGGCTGAGGAAAGGATGGATTTTGGAAATATTCTTGAGCTGGAGGCGATAGGAGGTGGAAAGAGTTTGTATGTGTGGTTTAAAGGACAGGGCAGAGTTACTTTGAGGCAGCGAATTTGAGGTGTGGGAGAGAGCATGATGTCATTTACCATAATAGATAGATGAGGTGGTGAGGATGAAAGATCGCTCAGACCCTTCATTCTCCCTACTTTAATTTTCTAAGATAACAAATTTTGAGTTTTCATTGGCTGTAAGCCATAATCATCAACATTTACACAAATAAACTCTTGAAATAGATCACTCTGTATGTAATGACTCTATATAATATATGTGTTTCACTTTATGTATTGAATTACTGAAATAATTAACTTTTTGCTGATATTCTAATTCATTGAGATGCAAGTGTAGATAAAATGTATGCAGCTTTTTATGTGACATCTGGTGAAATATCTATTTTAACCATACAATGTGCTGTTATACAATAAAATAATGGGATAAATTCTATATTTATTTTGTTTGTTGCCCTTTTGTTGTTTTTATATATTGATGTGTAGTGATTTTCACCAACTACCCCCACACATACTGCTGAAGGTTCCCATAAGGTCCTAAGACCAGCAACAAGAGAATACTTTATATGTATCTTTGATACTTCCAAGACCTATAACAGCCTCACATCACAAACGCTTCCCTGTGGAGTGCGTAAAATGACTGTGAGATTCATTACAAAGTCGAGCACAGTTTTCTGTCCCTTAAAGAGTTGAGAGTTAAGAGAAGACAGCTGAATTAGAGCTTGGGTCAGTAAATCAGAACCGGGGCTTTGTTCTTTAACTCTGTTAAAATTAGACATGGCTTAGACTTAGCTTATTTACCCATGGATATATAAGAAAGTAATTACACCAACAGGGAGCAACAAATGACAGTCAATGGGGGTAATACGTGGAAATATGTGACACAAGTCAATGAAGAAAAACTTATTCTGAAAACTATTGCTATGTAAGAAACAATTGCTGGCTACAATGCTACTTTTTGAAAGTAGAACAGAAAAAAAATCCAAAAAAAGTCTGAATGCAAATGGCTTTCCAAAATATTGCAATTTATAACCATTAGTGTACCGTTACACGGTGCCACCTCGCTGCCGATGTCGGCGGGGAATCACTGGTGGGCGCATCCCCGCCGACATCGCCGGTGAGATGTCACACATGGCAAATCGCCGGCGTACTTACCGGCAAGTAGCATCGGCGACCGCTCGCTGGGTTGCTCAGGAACCCCAGCGACTGGCAACCCGCAATGTTAAACATTGTGGGTCGCCACGTTACACAGGGCAATCATGCCTTTTCGCCCTTTTCAGATCGCCAGGTTTCACAACACTGCTGTGAAACCTGGAGATCATTCTGAGGCGATATTTTGCTTCATTATCGCCGCGTCACACTAGGCGATGCACCGGCAATGTCGGCGGCGGCTATAGGCCACGCCCCTGCATCGCCACCGAAATCGCCAGCAATGTCACCTAGTGTGATGGTACCCTTAAGGTACCTTTACACGCGGCAACGCTTCTAGGAATTTCAATGGCAACTTACTTGTTGCAGTGAAATCATGGACACATTGTTCTATCTTGTTGCTGTGTACAAATGGAACAATGTCTCCATGATTTCCCTGCAACCAGTAAGTTGCCAGTGAAATTCCTAGAAAAGTTGCAGCGTGTAAAGGTACCCTTAGGGTTATGGTTTATCATAGCATTTGATCTACATAGAGGAGACAAAGGCCACAAAATTATTAATTCATATTCTTCTTTGGTGTGTTGGCTTCTGTGACATATTATATATACACTTTAGTATTACTAAACAATTTAAGTGACGGAAAAAATCCTGTAAAGTAAAAATGTTATAAAAAATCGAACTGTTAATGTATGGTTTATATTCATCAAATACAATAATGCAAAGGGAGTAAACAAAAGTGAAATCTAATAAAATATCATTAACTTTGTAGAATCTCTTTTCACTACAAAACTTACGGTACCGTTACACGTCGCAACATTGCATGCAATTTCACTGGCAACTTACTGGTTGCAGTGAAATCATGGACACATTGCTCTATCTTGTTGCTGTGTACAAATGGAACAATGTGTCCATGATTTCACTGCAACCAGTAAGTTGCCAGTGAAATTGCACACAATGTTACGACGTGTAACGGTACCCTTACGCTAAACAAGCAAATACAGGTTTTTTTTAATTACCGCACAGGGTGTCATGATTGTACTTGGATATGTGGAATACCGCCATCTTTTGCTCATTTTTCAGATCATACATCTAGCTGACGAATCTAAACAACTTCCATTCTATGCAAAGGACTGACCTTTCATTTCCATTATACAACACAGATATTAAGATTCTTTTAAAATTTTCTAGCATTCCAGTAGTGAGAGCAGTAGTTATACATGTATTAAAAGATAAATCTAAATCAAAGCAATAGCTTCTATGACTATTAGAGATCAGCAGATTTATTTGAGTGGACATTGTTGATATTGCATTATAAATAAATATAATTTTGAAATTTTATATTTTATAATTTTGTATTTTGAAAATTTGTTTTATTGTAACTTCCCTTTGCACAAATGAACTGGCCAACATTTTGCCGAACCGAAGATGGCCAGCAAACGTTTAAATAAAAGAATAAAAGAAAAATTCTTATAGTAACCTCACTGCTCACCTGTCAGGCCCCTCTGTAGATTGCTCCCTGCCGTTTGGTCCTTCAGAGCTGCCACTTTGTTCTTCCATTGTGAGATGTATCTCCCAGCTTGTTTATGATAGGCAGGGACATTCAGCTGTGACTGGGTCTAGGAGGTCACTGTACATTGCATGTTATGACATGACAGACATGACCTCTAAGATATGGAAGCAGTCAAACTTCCTGGCCTAGAATAAACAGGTTGAAGTTGCAACAATGAAAAGAAGAGGATCGGATGGTGGGTAGTGCTACTTGCTGACTACCATACAGTCTTCAGGGCCACTTCTTCCTGCCATTGTTTCTTCATTCTGTTCACTAGCAGATGGGGATTGTAAATGCAGGAAGCAAATGGTTTAAGAAAAAGCAACTCTGAGGACCAAACGTTGATCAGCAAGCAGCAAAAGGGCCATACAGATGGAGAATGAGGTAAGAATAAGGTTTTGTTATATATTTTTTTATAGCTTACATTTATTGTGCTCTGGAGTTTCTTTAGATCCTACAGCAGGGGTCTCAACCTGTAGCTCGAGAGCCAAATGTGGCTCACGGGACTGTGATATCTGGCTTGCGGCTGTCTTCCAGCTGGGTGCATAAGCACCAGGTCTAGCAGGTCTCCAGATAGTGACTTTTGTGAGTAGCCCCACATAGAGGAATAGATCTGAATGGGCATAAGGTAGGAACTCCTGGCATACTACCTCCGTGTGATTGCGGTTGAAAAGCTTTGACTGTCATTACACTGTTAATGGGGGCTCTGGGTGTCACTACTGTGAGTGGACGGTAGCTCGCAAACCTGTCTTATTTCTGAACGTGGGTTGCGACCTACTTTTAGATCTGAATGTGACTCTCAAGCTCACAAAGGTTGCGGACCTCTGACTTAGAGCATGATAAGGAGCATGACCTTATAACTGTGTATATATATATATATATATATATATATATATATATATATACACACACACATACTGTGCCTTGTGAAAGTATTTGGCCCCCTTGAACTTTTCAACCTTTTGCCGCACTTCAGGCTTCAAACATAAAGATATAATTCAATTTTTTTTTGTGAAGAATCAATAACAAGTGGGACACAATTGTGAAGTGGAACAAAATTTATTGGGTTTTTTAAACTTTTTTAACAAAATAAAAACTGAAAAGTGGGGCGTGCAATATTATTCGACCCCCTTGAGTTAATTCTTTGTAGCGCCACCTTTTGCTGCGATACAAGTCGCTTGAGGTATGTCTCTATCAGTTTTGCACGTCGACAGACTGAAATTCTAGCCTATTCTTCCTTGCAAAACAGCGCGATCTCAGTGAGGTTGGATGGAGAGCGTTTGTGAACAGCAGTTTTCAGCTCTCTCCACAGATTCTCGATTGGATTCAGGTCTGGACTTTAACTTGGCCCTGGATACATTTATTTTTTAACCATTCCATTGTAGATTTTGCTTTATGTTTGTGATCATTGTGTTGTTGGAAGATAAATCTCCGTTTAAGTCTCAGGTCTTTTGCAGACTCCAACCGGTTTCCTTCAAGAATGGTCCTGCATTTGGCTTTGTCCATCTTCTCATCAATTTTAACCATCTTCCCTGTCCCTGCTGAAGAAAAGCATGCCCAAACCATGATGTTGCCACCACCATGTTTGACAGTGGGGATGGTGTTTTGAGGGTGATGAGCTGTGTTGCTTTTACGCCAAACATTTGTTTTGCATTGTGGCCAAAAAGTTTGATTTTGATTTCATCTGACCAGAGCACCTTATTCCACATGTTTGGTGTGTCTCCCAGGTGGCTTGTGGCAAGCTTCATATGAGACTATTTATGGAGATCTTTGAGAAATGGCTTTCTTCTTGCCACACTTCCATAAAGGCCAGATTTGTGCAGTGTACGACTGATTGTTGTCCTATGTACAGACTCTCCCACCTCAGCGGTAGATCTCTGCAGTTCATCCAGAGTGATCATGGGTCTTTTGGCTGCATCTCTGATCAGTCTCCTCCTTGTTCGAGATGAAAGTTTAGAGGGACGGCTGGGTCTTGGTAGATTTGCAGTGGTCTGATACTCCTTCCATTTCAATATGATTGCTTGCACAGTGCTCCTTGAGATTTTTAAAACTTGGGAAATCTTTTTGTATCCAAATCCAGCTTTAAACTTCACCACAACAGTATCTCAGACCTGCCTGGTGTGTTACTTAGTCTTCATGATGCTCTCTGTACTTGAAACAGAACCCTGAGACGATCACAGAGCAGGTGCATTTATACGGAGACTTGATGACTAGGGATGAGCGAGTATACTCGCTACTATTTGGAACTCGCCGAATAGTAGTGTATTCGGCTACTCGCTACTCTCCGAGTATCTTACGAGTACTCAGGAGTAGCGAGTAGTCCTAATACTTTCGCAGTGTATCTATAGATACTATGCAAAAGTACCCTAAAAGTGAGTAAAAGTTGTTAAAAATAATAAAATTACATACTCACCTATCCGACGCCTGCACCGGGACCGTCCCAAAGACCTGCGATCACAGGACAAGGACCTGTGAATTCCAGCAATCAATGGTCGGTAGCGATCTGGCCAATCTGATTGTGACACGTTACAAACACGTGATCGCTAGCGGCCACCTGATTGGCCAGATTGTAAGGTCCTAGGTGAACTTCCAGGACCTGCAATCTGGCCAATCAGTGGCGCTAGCGATCACATGTTGTAACGTGTCACCATCTGATTGCCAGATCACTACTGGAATCTGATTGACTGGAAATCACAGGTCCTTGTCCTGTGATCGCAGGTCTTCTGGGACAGTCCCGATGCAGGCGTCGGATAGGTGAGTATGTAATTTTATTATTTTTAACAACTTTTAATCACTTTTAGGGTACTTTCGCAGTGTATCTATAGATACACTGTGAAAGTAATCGGACTCGCTATACTCGCAACGAGTACTGAGTACCGGTAACTACTCGTTGCAAGTATAGCGAGTCCGAATATTAAGGTACTCGCTCATCCCTATTGATTACACACAGGTGGATTCTATTTATTATTACCAGTCATTTAGGACAACATTGAATCATTCAGAGATCCTCACTGAACTTCTGGAGTGAGTTTGATTCACTGAAAGTAAAGGGGCCGAAAAATATTGTACTCCCCACTTTTTAGTTTTTTTATTTGTTAAAAAAGTTTAAATATCCAATAAATTTCATTCCACTTCACGATTGTGTCCCATTTGTTGTTGATTCTTCACAAAAAATTAGAATTCATATATTTATGTTTGAAGCCTGAAATGAGGCAAAAGCTTGAAAAGTTCAAGGGGGCCAAATACTTTCACAAGGCACTGTATATATATATATATATGGCAAATTAAATATTGTAAGCTAATACAAGGGATAAATGGTCATCTAACACTGATTTAT
Organism: Allobates femoralis; assembly: GCA_033576535.1. Lineage (NCBI taxonomy): Eukaryota > Metazoa > Chordata > Amphibia > Anura > Aromobatidae > Allobates > Allobates femoralis. The sequence continues at coordinate 671,984,160 of JARQOC010000003.1, forward strand.
GATGAAACTCTAGAAAAGGTATTCTCTTGGTTTAAACAACTTGTCAACAAGAGAGGTTAGAAGGAGGTATCAATATACATTTGATGGACTGAAGGTGCACAGTCAAACAAATTGAGTCCAAACACGAGGGTAGTACTCCAACTAATATGTTTAACAGTACATTTTATCTTCCCTTAGTTCTGTTGGGTTATATTGGCAAGAAACCATAGTGTCATCGGTGTCTAAGTGATAGGCAAGACTTCAGTGAGAAAAGACAAATGGATCACTGTTCAATAGGAAACTTACCTGGCCAGATGAATTCAGATTTCTGCATCAGGGTAAGAATTTGGCACAATTAGCATGAATGGCTGAATCCTTCCTGTCAGGTGTCAACAGTTCAGATTGATATATTGGTTGGTTTGGGGAATATTTTCTTGTCACACAATAGGGCCTCTTAAATTTATAGATGGACATTTAGACAGATGCTCTTACTTAAGCATTGTGGTTGACCAAAATTATTCTTTCATAACAGCTGCTTTAACCTCTGGTAGAGTGTCACTTTCATCAGGACAATGCACCATGGCACAATCATGGATTGGTTTCAGGAACATGATTATGAGTCTTTCTTGCTTTCTTGGCTTTCACAATCAATTTGGCATTGATAGCAGCTCAATCAACTCAATTAAAATGAATATGAATGAAGTGGGTGACCATTGTCCTGACATTACTATAAATGTTCTTTAGAAATATATTTGAACCAATATTAATAAATTGTTACTTAGAATCCATATATTTAGATTATCAAAAGTCAATCTCTTCTTTTTAAGCACCTCTTGTTTATTAGTAAAGAAAAAAATAGTCTGTTGTTACGTTCTCAGCTCTTTTGCAATATAGACTGTAGTAGGACCTTATATAAACTACATAATACAATTTACAAATTATAATGTGATAGATCTGGGAACTGAGTTAGAAAGATTTCTATATTTGAGATAATTTTAGAGAAAGCAGCTACAGCATTTTCTGTCCTATCCAAATAAGAAATGTTACATAACATAAGCTCATTGGCCAAAAACCTTTCAAATAAATTGCTGCTTACACAGAAGAATGTGTCCCAGTTTTTTGAGACATTGTATATTTTTGCTTTTGGAAACAGATTGAATTTCTTATATTCCATATTTCAAACAATTGAACTAATGTGATAAAACTACATTTTATCACAGTTTGATAATAGTAAAAGATGTAAAGTAGGAAGCATGGGCTGGTTCTAAAGCAGGGGTGGACAACACTTTTGGACCCAGGGCCACATTGCCATACTGAACCAATCCCAAGGCCGAAATCTTTTTTTTCAAAGGGTACTTACAAGAATGCATTACCAGAACCATGTTTAGTACATTAAGATATCATCAGAACAACGTTTTAAGTCTTTGAGGAGGATTTTGGGGAGTCTGTGCTTAGTTTCTTTTCCAAAAAATCTGTACACATGCTAAATATAACTAAGTTTTTAAACAGAAATTCAGCAAATTCTCATCATAAAAATACAATTTGAGATTAATTTTTAGCATAGCCATGAAAAAGTTATTGATTTCTACATGTTTAGAAGATCAGAACCACTGTCAGCACTTAGGTGTGGCACTAGAACTACCATCAGTACAGGAATGCAGCATCAGGACTGCTATATATATACATATATATATATATAATGAATGCAGTGCCAGAATCATCATCCGAACATTAATACAGATCATAACTACTGGCAGGACATGAATGCAGGATCAGAACCAGCATTTGTACATGAATGACATGCCAAAACTAACATCAGTACATTAACACTGTTCCAGAACTATGGTCAGAATATTATTGCAGCGCCAAAGTCACCATCAGTACATAAATGCATAATCAGAACAATTATTGGTATATTAATTCAGCACCAAAACCAATGTCAGAACATGAATGAAGTGCCAGAACCACCATTAGTACATACATTCAGCACCAAAACTACCATCAGTACATGAATGCAGCATTAGAACCACCATTAGTACATGAATGCAGCAACAGTAGCATTATCAGTTCCTGAAGGCAGCACTGGAACTGTTATCAGTACATGAATGCAACACCAGAGCCACCAGCAGTACATAAATGCAGAGCCAGAAACACCAGCAGTATATAAATGCACTTTCAGAACCAGAACCACTATCAGTACCTCTATTCAGCACTGGACACACCATCAGTATATGAATGCAGCTCCAGAACCACCAGCAGCACCTGAATGCAGTACCAGAATCACAATCAGTATATGAATGCAGCACAACCACTGTGAGTAGATGTATACAGCATCAAAAATAGTGCAGTGATGAAATGTAATATGAAGTCAATCCTATATATTAGGGATGATCAAGTATAATCGTTACTATTCGGTACTCGCAGAATAGTAACGATATTCGGGCTACTCTCTACTCCCCGAGTTTCTTGTGATTACTCGGTAGTAGCGAGTAGTCCTTGAACTTTCGCAGTGTATCTATATATACACTGCGAAAGTGCATTAAAAGTGAATAAAAGTTGTTAAAAAATAAAAAAATATCATACTCCCCTATACGACGCCTGCACCGGGATCGGCAAAGAAGACATCCAATCAACGACAAGGACCTGCGAGTCTGACAGCCAATCAGATGGCTGGTAGCGATCTGGCCAATCAGATGGCCAGACGTCACAAGCCACCTGATCGCTACCAGCCACCTGTTTGGCCAGATTGCCAGGTCTTAAACGTGCATCAATGACCTAGCAATCTGGCCAATCAGGTGGCTGGTAGTGATCACATGGTTTGTGACGTCTGGCCATCTGATTGGCAAGATCGCTACCAGCCATCTGATTGGCTGTCAGACTCCCGATGCAGGCGTTGGATAGGTGAGTATGATATTTTTTTATTTTTTAACAACTTTTAGTCACTTTTAGTACACTTTCGCAGTGTATATATAGATACACTGCGCAAGTACTCGCCTGGCCCATTCACTGCCATTGGACTCGCTATACTCGCAATGAGTACCGAGTACCGGGACCTACTCTTTGCGAGTATAGCGAGTCCGATTATTGCAGTACTTGGCCATCCCTACTATATATATTTGGATTGCTTGAATCTATAACTCCCAGTATTTTCTTCAAAATGGTTAGGAGACTCTGAAATTTGTTGATACCAGCCATCATCAGACTATAAACCATAAAGGAACCACAGTACTGATGAGACATAGTCAGCATCACAAATAAATATTTACATGCAGTTACCTTAAAGATGACATCTCCTCCTTTGGAGTCATTCCCATCCGTTTTGTCTCCACATAGTATATACACCATAATGGGATTTTATGCCCAGGGCTCATCTCTGCAGACTTCCGTCTTCTCCATCTTCAGGCGCATCCTGACATAGTGCCCTTAAAAATAAAAGTATCATTATAGTGCCCCATAAATATAAATATCTCCCACGCTGTGCTTCTGAATAGATAATTGCCCCTCACTGTGCTTCCTTTACAAAATATCCCCCCCCACACACTGCCCCACTCCATAATAAAACCTTGTTCATAATTTCTCCCCACAAAGCCCCTTTTTAATAAAATGCCCTCAACTCTGACCCTTCCCCATACTGTCCCCCCTACACTGAGCATCTCCATTTTAATCTTCCCTCAGTGTTCTCTCCATAATAACATCCTACAAAGGCTGTGGTCACACATGCCAATCCGCTTTTTTGTGGCTTTAGAAAAACGTATCCGTTAAATTTAGGGTGCCAATAGTGTCTCCTGAGCTCCTGGACATTTTTTGGACTTCTCCCCAAAAACACATGTGTTAACGCATGGTGCTTGTATGTACTATGCGTTAACGCATTCTAGGGCCCCATGTTAAAAAAAGCAGTTTTTTTTTAACTGCTCCAAAAACGCTGCTAGCAGTGTTTTTTGGGATGCTGAGCAAAAACGCATGCATTTTTGAAAAGCGCATTGGCATATGCGTTAACGCATATGCGTTTTTGGACTTAGAAAAAAATGGCTAAAAAGATCCCAAAAAACGGATCTAAGGCAAAAACGTCTGCAATGTGTGACCCTGGACAATGCTCCTTTCCATAATATATCCTTCACATTGAGTCTCTCCAAAGTATGCACCCACACTGCCAATTTCCATAATATGCACCCCCCCTCCACACTGCCAGTGTGCATTTAATCTTTCCATACCACTGTTTCTCGATATACTGTGCCTCTTTTCACACCCTATAATGCACCCATCCCCCACACACAATGTGCCTTGGAAGTAATCCTGATCCTTCCCTCATTTAAATGATTTCACATTTAATCTTAAACTCCTCCATGGAGAACCTAATGGGGCCAACATCTCTGCATCACTGGTGCCAGCAGCATTGTGCTGACATCAGAAGAATGCTGACATCATTATGCTGCTACACACTGGGACCGTGGCTGATGGGCGCTTCTCTGTCCTAGTCTTGGTGCTCAATATTTCTAATACATTTGAGTCTGAAATACATGACTACATTTGGATATAAAAAGGAGGGAGATGGCATCTCCCGGATAGGTCCATGGGTCACAACAAATCTTTTGGTCAACCATATGTTATGCAGTCTGTTCTAGAGGCAATTGTCAAACATATTCGCCAAGGACAAGCATATATTAATGGTGGGGTACAACATTAGGCTAATTGGTATGAATACCAATGGATCAATATGCATTTGTGTTCAGATGTTGGACCATATTGACTTTACCAAAAGCATGTCTTGACTATATCCCACCAAGATTGGAAGAACTATATTTCTATTTAATAATATATGTAAGGACCTTTGACAACTCAGTCAACATACAGATTTTAGTGTGTTTTTATGTTTGGGAGATGAAACAGCCTTAAACTGTTAACAGTTTCACTCTAAGGGTGCCGTTACACGGGGCGACGGGGCTGGAGATGTCGCGGCGAATGGCGGGGGCGCGCACGCTCTTGCCGCCACCCCAGCGTCGCCGCCCCCGTTTAGACGGGGCGACACCTCCAGTCCCGCGCGGCGATCTGCCAGGCGGCATCGCCGCCGGGGTGTCTGGAAACCCTAGCGGCGATGCAGGATAATGGGAGTCTATGGCTCCCGTCGCCGGCGCCTGGTTACATGGGGCGATGTGTGCCACAGCTGCTCTGAAATCAGGCAACCTCCAGGCACCGGCGACATCGCCCCTTCACATGAGGCGACGTAGGGGCGATGATGCCGGAGATAGGCCACGCCCCCACTTCACCTCTGTTATGGGCGGCGATGTCGCCCCATATAACGGGGCCCTAAGGGCCCCTTTACACGCCGCACTGCATGATAGCAACTGCCTGGCAATGGGGATAATTGTGCCTGTTGCCATGAAATTGCTACAAAATGGCAGCGTGTAAATAGGGAAATTTCCTCCGGTGTCCTGCAGTTGACTCAGATACCTGTTGCCGAGCCGTGCTCAAAAACCGAAGGCAACACAAAGGCACAATTGCCATGGTAGTGGCATCTAAACAGGGCACAGGCATGAAATTTGCGTCGCCTAGTGATTTCCCCGGGGCGTGCCACAGCGTGCTGGATACCGCGCCCCATCAGCGATCATTGGTGGGGGCTACTGTGTAACCATTGGCTGTCCCTTCAAAGGATGCCATATTTAAAGAGCTGTCCATTCAAAATACACATTTGCAATGGCGTCATGTATTAGCCAGCCTTCCTGAGCAGGCTGGCCAATCATGACGCTATTCCGTTGTCCAATCAGCGTATTAGCGTCATGGAATAAACAACTCTGTCATGCCTATATACTTGCGGCGCAAAAGATGTACGCCCATATTCCTATGCGGATAGCGGCGTGTGAAGCAGCGAAGGTATTCCGCAAGAAGTTATCCGCAGGTATTGTCGGAATTTCTGGGCAGCAAAGATACCTTCAGTTGACAATGCAATGGCGGCGTGTACATGCGGCATCAGCGATCGGTATCCACCGTCAAAAACGTGCGCGTGCACGTGCGGTGGATACCTGTTGCTAGGCACAGTGGCGGCGTGTAAAGATACCTTTCTAGTCAACCAAAAGTAGGGATGAGCGAATTTACAGAGCTTTACTTCAGTGTCATTTTGCCAAAGAATAAAGGATGGAAAAAGGCTTTGTGTAATAAATTAGCATTTGTTTTTTCTCAGTGAGAAATATGTATTTGAGTTAAAGGGAACCTGGCAGGTCGTTTTTACTCCCAATCCTATCACTACCTGTCCCTGCGCCTTTCTAGCACATCCCTAACCATCCCTGTCTGACCTAATACTGTCCTATATTGGCTGTGAAAAAAGACTTTGTGACTTACATTTTCATATGCTAATTAGGAATCCAGACTATGGTCTGTAGACTGACATGGGTGGTGTTCAGGACTCAGCCTCCCCCCTTGCTGTTGTTATCATGCTCCACTGGGCGTGAGAATTCAATCTCCTCACAATTTGAAATTTCCGCCTCTTCCTTCCGTTTATGATGTGCGAGTCAGACGTCATTTCCCGTCCGGTGCATTGTGACAGTATATTGGCTGTACAGGCCAGCTCCGGATATCAAAGCTGGCCAGCACACCTGATAATTACCCACATTGCACAGGACAGGAAATGACATCCGGCCAGCGGGGTGTGATAACAGCAGAGAGGGGAAGACAGAGCTCTGAAGACCGCCCAGTCAGTCTACAGACTGTAATCTGGATGTCTCATTTGCATGCAAGAATTTTAGTCACAAAGTCATTTTTAACAGCCAATTTAGGACAGTATTAGATCTGACAGGGATGGTTAGGAATGTGCTAGAAAGGTGCAGGGACAGGTCATGATGGGTTATGAGGTAAAAGCAACCTGACAGTTTCCCTTTAATAAGAAAAAATGCTTATTGGTAAAAGCGGTGCAAAATTCTTTATACATTATATAGGGTGTGGGAACTTGCTATCTACCTTATGGAGAGAAGTTTTCCTGCAACCATAAGAAAACAGTTAAGTAGGTGAGGAGATTGTAGCCACATCCCCCTTCTAGTAAATATGCAAATTTGCACTTCAGTAAGGAAGTGGAAAAACTCCAGCGCTACTTTTAAGTAGCTCGTCAAAGTCAAATGAATTTCTGTTGTCTGCTCTTAATGCATGGTGAAACAACGCAATCTATCCGCACCAAATCTGGCACAAAGGTAGATCAGGCACTGCTGAGAGTTTTACACTGGGTGATCCAAAAAAACAGAACACAAAACCATATATTATTTTACAGGCAAAAAATTTTATCAATCAGCCTAAAATTTACCACTTGAGTAAGACCAGGGTCAGTCTAGCGTTTTTAACAGATGTCACGGACATCCGCTAAAAACTAATCGTGGTAACCGGCAAGACATCCAGCTAAATAGCGGCCACTTTTCTTCAGCGCACAGGGAAACTCTGCATGGTGTGAAGATGCTTATAGCAAGAAAAGTACAGGGGGAACAGTAATGATTTTTACATGTCTTAAAAGGGCTGCCAAAGTATTATTCAAGGGTACTATAAGTATTATGCCAAAAAATTACCTGACAGAGTCCATTTAAATGTGGGTGTACATGCATGAAGTATTGTATGAGTTTGATAATATACTCACCTACCTCCAATTATTCCTGTGTCCAGCGCAGATCTTCTTTTCTTTCCTGTGACATCATTGCAAGTCTTATTAGCCTGCTCGTTCTATGTGCCATACATGATCTGGAAGTCAATTTTACAATAAAAGCCTATGGAGCATTGTTCTCATGCTCCATCTTTCATCGTAAAAGAGGCCTTCAGATCAAGTGGAGCGTAGCATTGCCCAGTCAGTCTGAAGAGTGGCGATACCAGTGAGAAGCAGAGAAGAATGGCGCTGGACACTGGAGAGGCCATAGGTGAATATATTATCACACTACATTACACATGCACATACACACACATTTAATGAATTAAAAAGTTACTGGGAGTGCTTCTTTAAGAATGATTACCGTATATACTCGTGTATAAGCCGAGTTTTTCAGCCCAAAAATTGGGCTGAAAAGTCCCCCCCTCGGCTTATACACGGGTCATACGGTATGCTGTGGGGGGGGACTGTGACCGGGGGCTGGAGGAGGCAGGAGGGGGCCGCGGTGACCGCAGGCGGTCACGTGGGGCCGCCTCATTAGTGCAATGAATATGCACGGCATCCCCCCGTCCATCAGCGGCAGGGGGATGCCGTGCATATTGCAATACACAGCCCCCTTAATGTGGGTCCCCCAGTAGTAATAAACAGCCCCCCCTCCTTATCACGTCCCCCCCAGGCTGCGGCAGCTGTGAAAATAACAAACACTTTATACATCACCTTCCGGCGCAGCTCTCCGCTCCTCCGGTCCTCCGCTCCTCCGCTCGCCGGCTTCTTCTTCCTTGTTGTGCCGGTGTCATGTGACCGGGCGCAGGAGATGACGTCATTTCCTGCGCGCGGTCACAGAAGTCGGCACATCAAGGAAGAAGAAGCCGGCGAGCGGAGGACCGGAGGACCGGAGGAGCGGAGAGCTGCGCCGGAAGGTGATGTATAAAGTGTTTGTTATTTTCACAGCTGCCGCAGCCTGGGGGGGACGTGATAAGGAGGGGGGGCTGTTTATTACTACTGGGGCTGCTGGATACTACACTGGGGCTGCTATATACTACCACTGGGGCTGCTGGATACTACACTGGGGCTGTATACTACCACTGGGGCTGCTGGATACTACACTGGGGCTGCTATATACTACCACTGGGGCTGCTGGATACTACACTGGGGCTGTATACTACCACAGGGGCTGCTGGATACTACACTGGGGCTGCTATATACTACCACTGGGGCTGCTGGATACTACACTGGGGCTGTATACTACCACTGGGGCTGCTGGATACTACACTGGGGCTGCTATATACTACCACTGGGGCTGCTGGATACTACACTGGGGCTGTATACTACCACTGGGGCTGCTGGATACTACACTGGGGCTGCTATATACTACCACTGGGGCTGCTGGATACTACACTGGGGCTGTATACTACCACTGGGGCTGCTGGATACTACACTGGGGCTGCTATATACTACCACTGGGGCTGCTGGATACTACACTGGGGCTGTATACTACCACTGGGGCTGCTGGATGCTACCACTGGGGTTGTATATACCTCTGGGGCTGCTGTATACTACCAATGGGGCTGTATATACCTCTGAGGCTGTTGTATACTACCTCTGGGGCTGTATACTACCTCTGGGGCTGCTGTATACTACCACTGGGGCTGCTGTATATACCTTTGGAGCTGCTGTATACTACCTCTGGGGCTGCTGTATACTACCTCTGGGGATGCTGTATACTACCACCGGGGCTGTATATACCTCTGGGGATGCTGTATACTACCACTGGGGCTGTATATACCTCTGGGGCTGCTGTATACTAACTACTGGAGCTGCTGCTGTATATACCACTGGGGCTGCTGCTGTATACTACCACTGGGGAGGCTGCTGTATACTACCATTGGGGGGCCTGTATACCACACTGCTGGGGGCTGTATACCTGTGCTGGAGTCCACCCTCGGCTTATACACGAGTCAATAGGTTTTCCCAGGTTTTGGGGGCAAAAGTAGGGGGGTCGGCTTATACACGGGTCGGCTTATACACGAGTATATACGGTAAATTAAATTTAACTTTTTAATTTACTGCTGCATCATTTTTTTCTTAGCAATATTGCGATCACAGTGCGAAAGACCAAGTTATCTTAAAAACAACGTTTGACCTGCTACAGTGTGTTTCTCCTTTAACATATCTCTTATATTTCTCAGCAATGCCATTACATGTCTTTCAAGCAAAAATTTCCATTTGCTTTAAATGGCTTTGTTCTACACTGCACTGAACTATTGATAAAAGCCGTTCTGCATCCAAAATGCCATACAGATTAACATGGATGATGTATTTGGGCAGGCTTACAAAGCTTAACAACTTTCCCGGGTTCTGATTTCAGTCACTGCTCCTTATTCTCTTTACATCACATAGAGGATGAACCCACAAAGGGGAGGATAGATTTAATACCATTGTTTGAATAGCTCTGCAAGATATTTAAGAACAAGGGATATGGATTCCATTCTGAGATCTTACTTAACAAAAAAGGGTTTTGCCTAATTCTTTATCCCACTATGATGACCGCTTCAGCTTAGAAAATCAGTAAAAGAACATTGAAAGGGTTTTAAATCACAAATGATTGCTGCTGAGAATATAGAGCGGAGGTATCTGTGTTTCATGCAGTGAAGATTCTTTTGCAAATGTTTTTTTACATCATCTTTCATGATGTTTTTTCTCCAATTCGAGAAAAAGCTGTAATAACACTTGTGTACATTGATCAAACACTGTAAATGCCTTCTGTATATTGAGAATCAGGCACATATACAGTGTGGGTGGTCTACTCATTACAATAAAAGCTATTTCAGTTACAACAAATGTTAGGGTACCTTTATATACGCGGCAACTTTTCTAGGAATTTCACAGGCAATTTACTGGTTGCAGTGAAATCATGGACACATCGTTCTATCTTGTTGCCGTGTACAAATGGAACAATGTGTCCATGATTTCACTGCAACCAGTAAGTTGCCTGTGAAATTCCTAGAAAAGTTGCTGCGTGTAAAGGTACCCTACTTGGACAATCCCTTCCTTATTGCACCTTATAGTATGTAAACAGCCCATACTCTTCCTCCTATTGCTCTCTGACCTCCTCCAAATGTCAGTGGCATCCGAAGGAAGTGAGAGTGCAGTGGCTGGTGATTGGGTGTAAGGTTCACATGGCATAACAACCAGGGATATTATAGAGTTTGCACTAAAGGGTTTCTTCAGGCTGTACACAAAAGTCTACAGTCATACTGACCGCAGTCTTGTAAATCCTCACTATGTGCGGTGCTGGCAGTGAGATCGAAGAGTCATGTGCTTGCAAGTATGCGGTATGTGTACTCCCAGCCACATTCTGACTACAGGTGAATTGTACAAATCTGGGATTGATGGAATGTGGCTTGGATTATGTATAAAGATGGTCTCAGTCCATGTCAAATGATTCTGTTACAGAATTCTACTACATTTTCTGGGTAGACTGCCATAACACAACTGGAGAGATTTAAACTTTTTATGGCACAGTACTTGGTGTTTATAATATCAAAGTATGTGTATCAAATGGAATCTCAGCCAATCAACAATCATAACCACTTAGATACTTTAGGCCAAATACAGATAGCCATGTTCTTAAAAGAGCCTGTGGCATCCACAAGCTGTAAAAATCTGACTGGCTCTTTATATAGAGCAGTGTTTCCCAAACTCCAGTCCTCACGGCTCCCAACAGGTCATGTTTTCAGGATTCCTTAGTATTGCACAGGTGATGCCTTGATAATGATTCCATTACCTGTTCAATCTAAGGATTCCGAAAACGTGTCCTTTTCGGGCTAATAATTTAAGTCTGGAAACACTGATCTAAGCCGTCACATCCATCATAATATGAGGTGCATATCAGCAGTGTCTGGTCATCAAATGCCTCAATTTTACAGAGCCCCATTAAGTCAGGCCATAGCAGCATAGGCCCTCAATTGCACTCTTGACACCACCCACTTTAACTGTGAAGACACTATCATGCCTACTGCATTAAATTGTACCATTTAGCCAGCGTTTCATCACGGCCTCAGTATTATGTGTCTGTTCGCATTCATGTGCACTGCAGCTTCGTGACTCATCCGACTGCGTGTACCAATCTAGCCGAGGTTACATCACGAGCTCATGTAGAGGGAAAACAGCGCTCTTACTTGTAAGGACCCTGAAGCAGCCGGGAGACCCAGGACAAAATTGGCAGGAGTGATAAGATGAAGACACCCGAGGGCATAAAGATGGTAGGCAGATAACACATCGAGGTAATAGAGAACAACAACACTCAAGTGTGCTTTAAAAGTATAGTGTTGGATATGTTTTTGGCAATTGTTTCATTTTTAGATCCATACCTATGAGTTTCATTCTCTTCTCTGTTTATCAAATATCTTCTGAAGTCTATAAGTAAGTCTTCCTTTTTGTATGTTCTGTCTCACAGCTTGTGTTCAGCACCCTAGACTAGAAATGTGCTAATAAAAGTGACAGTCATATTTCTTCCTGAATTAGCAATGCACCTGAATTCAAATTAATTCCTGTAACGCAGCTAATAGTATCCAACTGTCTGGCAGATATTTACTACATGCACCAATGACCTCTGTACAGATAGATTGCCCTTCCCTCTGCTGATGCTGAAGGTAATATGCTCTGTCTTTTCTCAGTGCATGATATTTCCGAAAAACTGAAAGCTGGAAATGATATTGTAATCTCAGTGTTCAACGAAGATTATTTATGTAGAAAGTTGTTGACCTGAAAAGTAAAAATACAAGAAAAAAAATAGCGGCATCTAAAAAGAATGATGATTCCGGCAAAATACAAAACTTCCAAACTAAGTGTGTGGAAACATGTCATCTCACAGATTTTTTAAAAATTAGGTTTGTTTTGCTACTTAGTGGTTACGCTCTATTCACCCTTCCTTAACGTTTCCATTGCTCTTACATTGCCAAACATATGCTCTATATCAGGGTCCCCCAACCTGTAGCTTGGGCCCATGATGTGTAGCTCTGAGGCCCACGATGTGTGGCTTGTGGCTGTATTCCAGTTTTGTGCATAAGTATGAGATCTAGCACACACTGACAAAAAGCAAGTGAAGTTTGTGATTAGTCCCATATATTAGAGCAGATCTGAATGGGTAAGGTAAGAGCCCCTGGATCTTGGTATACTGCATCAGTGTGACTTCTGTGGAAAAGCTTTGGTTGTCATTATACTGGTAATGGAGGCTCTGAGTGTCACTACTGTGAGGCGGCAGTAGCTGGAGGTGGCTCGCGACCCTTTCTTATTGCTAACTGTGGCTCGTAACCCTCTTTCTGAACTGAATGTAGCTCTCAAGGTCAGAAAGGATGGGAACCTCTACTCTAAATAGTAAGAAAATAGTACAGAAATCAGAAAGGACACATTAAAAGTCAACAGAATCCATCAAGGTTCAATACAGAAGAGACTCATCGCTGTTATAGCTATGGAAAAGAAGGACTCTTGACCTGGTGTGAACATTTTACACATTTAAATAAGACAAAAACATTAACTGATGTAACCCCCGACTTCTCCACAAATGGCACACCACAGTGTAAAATCTTGTACTACCACAGCTAAGCTCTGGATGGAGCAGAAGTGTGCATACTCGATTTCTGATTCAATTATTGTCAATGGGTCGCCCGAAGAAAGCTGGAACAGTATTATCTTATGGATGTAGCATAAGAAGGTGTTCTATTGTAAAGTATTATCTTATGTCAAATATTTAGAAAAATGTTTTACTGTAAAGCAACTTTAGTCTTTTACTGTCACAATCTATTAAATATCTCGAATTCCATCATAGATATATATTTGAAGTAGCTGCATTCATCCAGTTTTGTGGTTTCTCCTTTGCTTTTATTACCTTGCTACAGCTTTGAAAGTACCATGGATAGCTCTTAGATGAAAACCTGAAGACCAATGACCAAAGGCGACACTGTTGAGACTTCTAGCATATTAGGCTGTTTTTGCAGTATAGCCTAAAATAAAATGTTACTGCAAGGAATAAGGTATTTATTCTCAGAATCCCTTCTCCCTCTCGCCAACATAACATCTATACATGACACAGACACTGCCACCACCCTCTACAACACCACATTAACCAAGGCACTCGACTTAGCCGCCCCCTCACACACCACGCTCCGCGCACTAATAGGCAACCCTGGCACACCACCCTCATTAAAAACCTGAGACGGGCATCCAGGGTCGCCGAGAGGCGATGGAAAAAATCAGGTTCCACTGAGCATTTTGCGCTGTTCAAACAGTCCCTCATCGCCTTCAAGACTGCACTTGCCACCGCCAAACAAACCTTCTTCTTATCCCTAATAACCTCCCTGTCCCACAATCCCAAGCAACTTTTCAAAACCTTCAATTCCTTACTCCGCCCACCTGCTCCCCCTCCCTCTCCCCTTATCTCTGCAGAAGACTTTGCCTCCTTCTTCAAAGAAAAGATTGACAGAATCAGAGACAGCTTTGATCCACAGTCCCCACAGCCTCCCCTTTCATCTATACTGCCCTCTACTTCAATCAACTGCTTCCCCCCTATAACTGAAGACCAGCTATCCTCCCTCCTGTCAAAATCACACCTCACCACCAGCACCCACGACCCGCTCCCATCCCACCTCATTCCCAACCTCACCTCCGTTATCATCCCAGCCCTAACTCATCTTTTCAACCTATCACTCACCACCGGCACCTTCCCCTCAGCCATCAAACACGCCTTGATCACACCCATCCTCAAAAAACCCTCCCTCGATCCCACAACTGTCTCCAACTACCGCCCTATATCTCTCCTCCCTTTCGCCTCTAAACTACTTGAACAGCATGTCCACTCTGAGCTGTCCTCTCACCTCTCCTCCTGCTCCCTCTTTGACCGCCTGCAATCTGGCTTCCGACCCCTCCACTCCACTGAAACAGCCCTGACCAAAGTCACAAATGACCTACTGACTGCCAAAAGCAAGCGCCACTACTCTGTTCTCCTCCTCCTCGACCTGTCAGCCGTCTTCGACACTGTTGGCCACTCCCTTCTACTACAGATCCTGGAATCTCTTGGCATTGTGGACCTTGCCCTCTCTTGGATCTCCTCATACTTAACGGACCGCACCTTCAGCGTCACCCACTCCCACACATCCTCCTCGCCCTACCCCCTATCTGTCGGGGTCCCCCAGGGCTCAGTTCTTGGACCATTACTGTTCTCAATCTACACTGTCGGCCCAAGGCAACTCATTGAGTCCCATGGCCTCCAATATCACCTCTACGCTGACGACACCCAAATCTACCTGTCTGGTCCTGACATTGCCTCCCTTCTATCCAAAATTCCACACTGCCTGTCCGCCATCTCATCCTTCTTCTCTACTCGCTTCCTTAAGCTGTACATGGACAAAACCGAGTTCATAGTCTTCCCCCCAAGACGCTCCCCCTCACTACCTGACTGCTCTCTCTCCAGTCCCCCAAGCCAAGTGCCTCGGGGTTATCCTTGACTCTTCCCTCTCCTTCAAGCCCCACATCCAGGCCCTCGCCACCTCCTGCCGACTCCAGCTCAAAAACATCTATAGGATTCGCACTTTCCTTGACCACGACACTGCTAAAACCCTAATTCACGCTCTCATCATCTCCCGCCTCGATTACTGCAACCTCCTCCTCCCCAATACCTCCCTTGCACCTCTCCAATCTATCTTGAACTCCGCTGCCCGCCTAATCCATCTGTCTCCCCGCTACTCCCCTGTCTCCCCCTTCTGCCAAGCCCTTCACTGGCTCCCTACTTCCCAGAGATCCCGGTTTAAAACATTAACCATGACATACAAAGCCATCCACAACCTGTCCCCTCCATACATCTCTGACATGGTCTCCCGATACCTACCCTCACGCAACCTGCCATCCTCCCAAGAGCTTCTCCTCTACTCCCCCCTCATCTCCTCTTCGCACAACCGCATACAGGATTTCTCCCGTGCTTCACCCAGACTCTGGAACTCACTGCCCCAACACATCAGACATTCTCCTACCCTGGGAACCTTCAAAAGAAACCTGAAGACCCACCTGTTCCACCAAGCCTACCACCTGCAATACGACCCGGTCCACCACACCGCCTCACGACTGGAATTTCCTCTTCCCACTGTATCCCCACCCGCCCCTCGTAGACTGTGAGCCTTTGTGGACAGGATTTCTCCCCTCTTGTTTCTGTACAACCGAACTGTCAACATTTATTGTTACTTGTATTGTTACTATGTTACTTGTCCTAGTCTACCCTTTTTAGCATGTAAAGCACCATGGAATATAATGGCACTATATAAATAAATAATAATAATAAAAATAATAATTCTGGCATATTAATCAAGCCAAAATACAGATATTTCTATAGCTGTCATTTTTTATTCAGGTTGTCACCCTCATACTCTCTCACCAAAAAAAATGTCCCCCTCCTTTTCCCTGAGGGCCAATTGATCTCCTAGTCTAGTTAATTAACTTGAGGACCACAATATTCCCTTCCTAGCCAAATGGTCTCACAACAAAAGGGGTCAGGAAAACCCTGCTGTGAATACCAAGACAAGAAAGCTATTGTCCCAGTTCCTGACCTAGAGGAAAAAGGGCAGGAAACCTGTAAACCTCTGCATCTAAAACAGACAGAGAGGAGGCAGCTTATGAAAGTAGAATATGAACATCCCATAAATGTGCCGAGCATATTACTGGACTCATAAGGCCCTCCTGCATGCTCATATACTAGCCATTTCAATCTAGCACCATGTGTTAAGGAGATATGCAAAATGGTCTTGAGTCAGCTAGAGAAGCTATGTTTGGTCTTAAAGCATAGGTGAGAGTCCACAGATTCCAATGAGACCTGAACCGCTCCTCTCAGACTCTCCTCGGAAAGTTGTGGCCATTCGTAGGTTTTACTAATATGTTAGTAAAAAGATACTGGGGAAGCGAATCCAAGACCATCCAGAGGCAGAATGGAGCAACTTGGGAGTGGCAGCCTAGGGTATAACACTTAGCCTGTCCCCTCCCTCTTCATCATTTTCCAAGCAGAAATTGTCACATCACGTGTTGGGGAATTACCTCAAACAGGACCTGTGGCTCTACACTACCTCTGTGTGATCACAAGCATCAAGCAAGTAATTGGTTATATTTGTCTGTGTACCCCATTTATCTTTAACTAGCTGTGAAACCCAGTGTTGTCCAGCTAACAGGAGGGGCAGAGCATATTTATCCATGAAGTGATGGAGCTACAAAAGGGGGCAAGGTTATGTGTGGATATCCATACATGCACAAATACACAGATACATACATACGCTTAGCTTTATATATTAGATTTATAACCTGACTGTAATATCTGTATAACTCATCTGTATATATTTCCCAAGTGTGCCCTTATGGCGATTAAATATATAATTTATCTCGGGTTGCTCTTTGATCTGGATCACAAAATTCCCACGTCCGTGTGCTCGTTTAACATTATATAGAACCTGGGGTGGTTTCTGACCCAAATATAACCCTGTAGACAGACCAGGTTTATATATGAACAAGGAATTGGCGGCAGTGGTTGGTACTTGTGTTATTTAGGACCTCTATCAGTGATGGAGTCGCAGTTATTATATATACTTCTGGCCTGGGACTGGAAGGCATATACCATTCTCACTGAGGGCACCATAAGAAATCAGCACTTACAGGGCAGCTGTGGTCCCTCTCTTATCCTCAGTCAGTTCCCTGACTGTCCTGACAATAAGAGGGGCACAAGAGAGCTGCCAGGTTGGGTGGTAAATTTGTCAAAGTTACCAAAAGATTTTTTCAGTAGCAGATAGTAAGGTATATAATGTTACAGGCTGAAAGCAACAATTTCTGCTGGGATGTTTAGTCTCATAAATATGATGTTGGAGTGTGATAAGCTAAATTGGCCGTCCCACACAATTTAAAAACCCAAGTGTAGCAAAAAAATGAAAAATTATAGCTATGTTCACTCATGTGTTGAAGTGTTCATGCTTTATCTTGTGGGGACAATTCCTTTAAAGACATCTCAAAACCTGAAAATTTAGCTTCTACTAGTTTCTTAATGCTGCACTCACTTGGGTCCAAGGAGCTGACATCTAATGACCTTTGTAGAAGGGTTTTTACACTAGAAAGCCATTATTAACTGACTAGACCTGCAGCAATAATAGGGCAAATTCAGTCTTAAAGTTTCATCTCTTATCTCAGTAATGGGAAAAATCCATCTTCACTGAACACAGATTTTAACTATGAGAATTTTGAAAATGAGTGATAAGTCCATATGGAGAAAGCAGCATATTTCCCTAATAAAACATGTTATAAAGTTACTTATTTTTATATTTAATGCTGATTTATGAAATAAAAATTAAAATGATAGTTACTCTTTAAATTCCATATGTGACACAATCACTAATAGAATCTTAGGCCACGTTCACATGTTGTGGTGCGTATTCTGTACACAATATCTGCAATTTACAATGCAATACAAGTAAGTGGTGTTTTACAAATAAATGTTATTGTGGTGGATTTATTGCAGATTGTTATCTGTCACACCGGGATATATGGACTTTTAGTATGTGGCGCAACACAGAGGATACAACAGGGATGGAATATAAGGAAGGCCCTGGTGATAGGGAGTGGGGAAAGAGGACATCTGGCACTCACCTGAGTCTGTGCCCTACACTTTCTAACCTCCCTATATGGGTCCTTTACCCCGTCTCAGTCATGTGCATAAGCCCTCACTTGCCCTGAACTCACACTGGCAAGTAAAAAGGCCGGTGAGTTTGCTAGACTCACTACCACAGGAAAAGGTGAACATGCAAAGGTAAATAGGCACAAACAGAAATCATACATAAAATTGTTTATACACCGGAGCAAACTATTAAGTGTAGCAGGTGGGTTTTCTGCTATAAGTCTGGGGGCACCGTGTGTAGCCCTACCCTAATCGTATATGTCTACAGACAGGTACATATGAGTATGACTATTCTTAGAGGTAGACTCAGCGCTACCCTTTTTGCTTCATGGCTTATTTCTAAAAATGAGAACACTATGCAGTCTTAGTAGCTATGTTTCGGGTGTTTATTTTAAAATCACAAACAAATATTTACATATGTATTATATGAAAAATCATTAAAAACTTTTAAAACTTTTAAAAACCCATGAATCTAACATATATCGGTTTTATTACATATAATTGTTTATATTGCATTATTGTGGCGGCTTGTATTTGTCCCTCTAACGTTCAGAGGAGTGTTGAAGGTGATTATAACCTCCTGCTGTTAAACTCTTATTATAAGAAGGAATAGGTTCCTGAGGTATTCAGCTGTTACATCATGGTCTGCAAATACAAATTGATTCTTTACAATATACTATATGTATACAGCACTTTGGTTTATTTGCACCATTCATTAAGTTCTCAGGCAGTATGAATAGTACTAATAAAACCTTTTCCACCTGAAGAGTTAGTGTTACCCTCAGCAACCAATTAGTAATTAGGAGACGCTTTAAGAACTGGATTGACACACAGGCAGACAGAAGCCCTGAGGAAGAAGGCCATCCTAGCCTTTGAAATACATTGGAATCTATCTGTTTGACATCCAGTCCAGCATCCAGACGAGACAACTCTGTTTCGCCCATTCCCCGCCTCCCTAGTGACATAGCAGTGACATAGCATCAGCTGACTGACACTGACAGACACCACCATCCAAAAGGAGGCTGGAACCTCGACCCACGCTGAGCACCGAGGCTCCAAGCAGCTGCATCATAGATCCCTGCGCAAGGGAAGGGAAACTGAAAGCAGGAGATATTAACACATCGAGGAGAAAGCCAGCAGGAACAGATTAAGCTATTGTGCCTGTAACTGCCTGAGAACGATATTGATGTATACAGCCACATGTAAGGAGTGAAACATAGCAACAAAGTTAATGGTTAAGGTGCTACTGTATACACCTATGGGAAACATATGCCTGCATTAACAACAGTATTTTCAAAGAAATCCAAGACTGTTGCAATAATGTTTTTACACACACCTTGGTGGTATCAAAGAAGCTTATTGCATCAAGTAATGTTAAAAACAGCACATACAGTTGTGGCCAAAAGTATTGACACCCCTGCAATTCTGTCAGATAATACTCATTTTCTTCCTGTAAATGATTGCAATAACAAATTCTTTGGTATTATTATGTTCATTTAATTTGTCTTCAATGAAAAAACACAAAAAGAATTGTCCTAAAGCTAAATTCGATATAATTCCACTCCAAACATAAAAAAGGGGGTGGACAAAAGTATTGTCACTGTTAGAAAAATCATGTGATGCTTCTCTAATTTGTGTAATTAACAGCACCTGTAACTTACCTGTGGCACCTAACAAGTGTTGGCAATAACTAAATCACACTTGCAGCCAGTTGACATGGATTAAAGTTGACTCAACCTCTGTCCTGTGTCCTTGTGTGTACCACATTGAGCATGAAAAAAAGAAAGAAGACCAAAGAACTGTCTGAGGACTTGAGAAACCAAATTGTGAGGAAGTATGAGCAATCTCAAGGCTTCAAGTCCATCTACAAAGACCTGAATGTTCCTGTGTCTACCGCGCGCAGTGTCATCAAGACGTTTAAAGCCCATGGCACTGTGGCTAACCTCCCTAGATGTGGACGGAAAAGAAAAATTGATGAGAGATTTCAACGCTAGATTGTGCGGATGGTGGATAAATAACCTAGACTAACATCCAAACAAGTTAAGGCTGCCCTGCAGTCCGAGGGTATATCAGTGTCAACCCGTACTATCCGTCGGCATCTGAATGAAAAGGGACTGTATGGTAGGATACCCAGGAAGACCCCCACTTCTAACCCCGAGACATAAAAAAGCCAGGCTGGAGTTTGCCAACACTTACCTGAGAAAGCCTAAAACGTTTTGGAAGAAAGTTCTCTCTTTTTGGGTAAAGGCATCAACATAGAGTTTACAGGAGAAAGAAAGAGGCATTTAAAGAAAAGAACACGGTCCCTACAGTCAAACATGGTGAGGTTACCTGATGTTTTGGGGTTGCTTTGCTGCCTCTGGCACTGGACTGCTTGACCGTGTGCATGGCATTATGAAGTCTGAACACTTCCAACAAATTTTGCAGCATAATGTAGGGCCCAGTGTGAGAAAGCTGGGTCTCCCTCAGAGTCATGGGTCTTTCAGCAGGATAATGACCCAAAACACACTTCAAAAAGCAGTAGAAAATGGTTTGAGAGAAAGCACTGGAGACTTCTAAGGTGGCCAGCAATGAGTCCAGACCTGAATCCCATAGAACATTTGTGGAGAGATGTAAAAATGGAGTTTGGAGAAGGCACCCTTCAAATATCAGGGACCAGTTATTTTGGCCAAAGGTTGTGCACCAAGTATTAGGCTGAGGGTGCCAATACTTTTGTCTGGTCCATTTTAGGAGTTTTGTGTGAAATGATCAATGTTTTGCTTTTTGCTTCATTCTCTTTTGTGTTTTTTCACTGAAGACAAATTAAATGAAGATACTAATACAAAGAATTTGTGATTGCAATCATTTTCAGGAAGAAACTGAGTATTATCTGACAGAATTGCAGGGGTGTCAATACTTTTGGCCACAACTGTATAATCTTAGTTAACCATGATAAATTAAAATATTTTTATTTAGTCTACAGAAAGGTTCATAGACTACCAAACCAATGACACCAATCCACCAATAAGCCCTACTGTAATTTTCAGGTGAATGAATGGACCTGCACTAGCAGCCACCAGGTAGATTAACAACTCATTTAAACAGTAAAGAACGGTATACTGGTACACCATCATAATTAAAAAGGCTGGCTTCACACCACGGTGTGATCCGATCCGGGGCTGTCAGGGATGAACCTGACAGCCCCGGACCAGATCAGCACATAGAACTGGAGGGCTAATATGCCCTCCGGTCCTGTGTGCACCCTGGACGCATCTGCCGCTGATTATTGGTCAGGACCGCAGCTCGCAGGGAGCTTGCCGTAGTCCTGAAACAACAGCGCGTGCAGCCGCAGATGTCAGGTTCCCGGATTCCAGAACCTTAACCGAGGATCCGGTTGGGAGATTTTTCCGGACACAAAATCGGAGCAGCTCGATTTGTGTCCGAGAAAAATCCGATTCCCCAATTCTCCGGACATCCAAAACCGGATAGCAGAAACTGCATCCAGTATTCCGGCCCACGTAGGTTACTATGGTGGCCGTGAAATCGATCACACAGGACACCCGGATCCAAGAAACCGTGGTGTAAAAGCTAAGAGAACTTATTTTTCATGAAAGCCGCAGAATTTAAAGAATCTAACAACCTGGTGCACCACAGGTGGGGTAGTCTTTAGTAACCGCACCTAATACACACGAAGATTGAGAAGCATATATTGTAAAAAATCAATTTGTATTTGCAGACCATGATGTAACAGCTGAATACCCCAGGAACCTATTCCTCCATAATAAGAATAGTTTAACAGCAGGAGGTTTAATCACCTTCAACACTCCTCTGACCATCAGAGGGACAAATACAAGCGGACATAATAATGCAATATGAACAATTATATAATAAAACCGATATACGTTAGATTCATGGGTTTTTGAAAAGTTTGAAAAGTTTTTAATGATTTTTCATATAATACATATGTAAATATTTGTTTGTGATTTTAAAATTAAACACCCGAAACATAGCTACTAAGACTGCGTAGTGTTCTCATTTTTAGAAATAAACCATGCATCAAAAAGGGGAGCGCTGAGTCTACCTTTAAAAATAGACAAACAAAAAGCATTGCAAACTTCTCCAATGTAGTTAAAGTTCAGAGCTGCAATAAACACAACTCCACGGGTTCTTCTAGAAACAGGATCCTTCAAAGTGATCATCATATAAATGAGTTCTATCACCGGCATCAGCTGATAAGACATGTGAGTGGTCACCAAATGCTGTAGCTGGGATTAAGGTTTAAAAAGGAAAACATGAAAAAGTTTTTAAACTCCGCAGGACCAAAAGAAAGAATATATGTTTAAAAACTAGTTATACATCTGAAATCCTAAGGCATTATAACCATCAGGTTCCAGACTTGCCAGAGGTCTCCTTAGGGCAAGAAACACTGTCAGAGTAACCAAAAAAGCTGTGGAATATTTCCTGCAACATGTGAACCTGGCTCTAGATGTTTGACATACTAGTTACTACTAGCAAAGTTTCTTAGCCCAGCTTCACACCACGGTTTTCAGCTTTCAGGTTCTGTCCGGTTTGAACCGAACAAAACCTGATCCGGTTTTGCCCCTATGTGTCCCTATGGTGCCGGATTGGTCCTATTTGGCTATCCAGTTTAGTTGTTTTTGTCCCTGATCCGATTTTGCCGGTTTTGCATCTAACACAAAATCGGAGTCAGCATAATTTTTTGGCTCAGGTGCAAAAATTGGACAAAATCGGATCCTCCCGGATCCGGGGACGATCCAGCGCCCATAACATGGGAGTCTATGGGTGCCGGATCCGTTAATAAATTGGATTGTTTCCAGATCCAATGAAAATCACAGCGCAGGCTGCTGTCCATGGTGCTGAATGAGCTCGGCAGCATTTCAGAGACATGGCTGGAAGTTCAGCACTGTGGACAGCAGCAAGAAAATGAATCTTCCAAAAAACAGGATCGGAGGGCATATTTGCCCATACTTGCTGCTCATCCTGTGCTGTCAGGTTCTGTGCGGTGGATCCTGCAAAACACCAGACAACCTGACAGCTGAAAACCATGGTGTGAAGCCGGCCTTAGAGTCAAATATGATAAAGTATAGGATGAATAGGAATGAATTCTCACAGGCACCAGTCGTTGAGCAGAGTGTATAAGGTTAGGGCATCGATAAGATCCCCTTAGTGCGCTCTTAGACTATAATAACACTTGTTTTGGGGACCAATGAAAATATTACTGCGCACTCAGGTCCAATCTAATCCTATGTGTAGACATAATAGAAGCATAGTCCCTTCTTAATATACTATATATATATATATATATATATATATAGTGCATCTCAATGAATTAGAATGTCATCAAAAAGTAAATTTTGAAATAGATCACTCTGTAATGACTCTATATAATGTATGCGTTTCACTATATAATATATGGTTTCACTTAGTATTGAATTACTGAAAAAATAACTTTTTAATGATATTCTAATTCATTGAGATGCACCTGTAGAATGAAGCATAGTCTACAAACAAGTGTGAAGAAAATGACTTTCCCCGATCAGCACTGACTTGGGGCAGCCGAGGCTCCAGATTATTGTAGTCTTCTAGTAGCAATATTTAGTAGAATCTGAGTGTGGGGCTGATGTAACGTGTTAGACAATATCTGGATGAAGTATAATCTCAGTTAATGGTGGAAGATTGTTATTTTTAATTAAAGGTGCTCTATCAGTCATTTCCACGCATTGCGTTACAGATGCCTCTAAAATGCTATAACTCAGGCTTTATCTGATTACAGGCGGCTTGTCATTTCAAGCACTGGGCAAATACCTGGAAAAAACTGCAGATTATTGAGCTGCTTTGTTTACCATTTCCAGATAACTGTAAGAGAAAGCCTATTTTACCGAAGCCGAGGAAATCTGATATTTCTGAGCAGCTCCATTTCACAGAACTATGCATGACAAATCTGCGGCTGCCTTTAAAGTCCAGATTCATATTTTACAGATAGAAGTAGCTGGAGGATTCAGTGACAGCTCTAATTCCATCAGGTCAATTATTTTCAATTTGCAAGGTTCATAGTAAATTTAAGATTAAACCAAAAAAAATGATTACAACACTTATAGGAAACCATTGTGCACTTGATTTTCTTCTCGTTTTTAATTACAAGGTCCAACTTTCTTTACCGTTGTGAAAATTTCCATTAAAAATTTCAATTCATAATGCTATTTAGCATGGAACATGAGAAATGCATTTCATAATTACATGGTTTTCACATTAAATCCGACCATGTATTTTGTACCCCAGAAGTCAGATTGCAGGTGTTACTCTATTTTATAGATGTATGATGAAAAAAAAGAAAATTATATGATTTGCTGTTTTTATGTTTTGGCAGCGGAGAAAATCTCCATCATTTGGAAAGTTCTGTACAGCTCCCGTTCCTATTTAAAGTGACGACATTTGCTTTTTCTAGTCGCAATCTTCTTTTCTGATTATATAGTTGCAGATCTGAGATCCGCTTGACTGACAACATATCTTGTATACCGCTATTTCAAGTAATATCTAAAATATTTGATATCGGAATCACTGCAGTTCTATTAACTATTAACCCCTTCACCCTGGGTGATTTTCTTCTTTTCCATTTTTCGCTTTTTCCTCTCTTGCTTCCAAGAGCAATAACTTTTATTTTTCCGTCAATAGACATATAAGGGCTTGTTTTTTGAGGGACGAGTTGTACTTTTAAATGGCATCATTCATTTTGCCACAG
The DNA here is from genome assembly GCA_033576535.1 of Allobates femoralis. Classification (NCBI taxonomy): domain Eukaryota; kingdom Metazoa; phylum Chordata; class Amphibia; order Anura; family Aromobatidae; genus Allobates; species Allobates femoralis. Next base: position 672,009,186 of record JARQOC010000003.1, read on the forward strand.
AGTACTGGAAAACAAGCAATTCCAATGCGGTAAAATTGCAAAAAAAAGTGAAATCACTTGTTTTGGGGAGTTTGCATTCATCATGTTCACTATATGGTAAAATTGACATGTCGGTATGATGTCTCAGGTCGGTACGAGTTTGTAGGTACCAAACATGTATACTTTTACTTTTATCTACAGGGTGGGCCATTTATATGGATGCACCTAAATAAATTGGGAATGGTTGGTAATATCAACTTCCTGTTTGTGGCACATTAGTGTATGGGAGGGGGGAACTTTTCCAGATGGGTGGTGACCATGGTGGCCATTTTGATGTTGGCCATTTTGGATCCAACTTTATTTTTTTCAATGGGAAGAGGGTCATGTGACACATCAAACATATTGAGAATTTCATAGGAAAAACAATGGTGTGCTTGGTTTTAACATAACTTTATTCTTTCTTTAGTCATTTACAAGTTTATAACCACTTATAAAATGTGTTCAAAGTGCTGCCCATAATCAATGCAACCCTCTTCTCCCACTCTTGACACACTGATAGCAACACCGCAGAAGAAATGCTAGTACACGCTTCCAGAATCCATTGTTTCAGATGCTGCACATCTCATATCTTCACAGCATAAACAATTGCCTTCAGATGAGTTAAGTCGGCGCAGAATAGTGCAATCCCCGCTGTGCCGCTTTAGATTGCACTGTCAGTGATTGACAGCTCAATCTACAGGGTTACCATTGGCAAGCAGAAGAGCGATCATCTGTTGCCTGCACATGCAGGCTGATGAGCTCAGCCGGCATGTGTAGGGGATGATGCAAGCTCAACATGTGAGCTCGCATCAAACAAGCGGAGGGAGACCAATGGCACACCTCAACATCCTTGGTCATGAAAGGGTTTACTTGACATAACGATATGGAACAATAGAATTCTCTACTATAATCGGGATGGTGTTGAAAATTGTCAGGATTATTCTTAAAATTAAATTATTTTACATTATTACACAGCTATAGAATAAAGGAAAGTGAAAATTGCCATATGGACTAATTATAGAGTTAAACCTGTACACATAATTCTTTTTGCAAATTTGACCATATTGATACCTGATGAGGAGTTTCTGGTTTCAGAAAACTCCAGTAACAGGTACAGTTTTTTTTTTAAGTGTGTTACTAACTCTCTCTGGGTCCAGCATTGAGTCTCCTCCACATTTTCCACTTTGTGTAGTTATCTGAAGCACTGATCTCACGTTGATATCGCTGTAGCCAATCAGCGACCCAAAAGACAGTATATGTCATTCACAGCTGATAAGCTCACTGATCAACTGCAGCACAGATGACAAGACACCACCAGTGCAGACAATGACAGTTACTGGGAGTAGTGGGAGTAGTGGGAGCAACTTGCAAGATTAGATAGCATCTTTGTCAGCAGATTGTGTCTGTGATAATCAGCCATCATCTGCCATTAACAGCCAAAGGTGGAGTGTAGCTCCACCCACAGCGTCATTTAGATCATGCTGGCAGATGACACATCATTCTATATGGCTATCAGTGCGCCCGTGACATAATGGCAGGGTGCCAATGTTTTGTCATGAAAGCCTTGGGTTTGCCGAAGATCACCATGCCTGTCACGACAGTACTGCTGTGAGAGCTAGCTCATAGCAGTGGATGCTGCGGCATTGCTATATATTGCCCAAGTAATCAGATGATCACAAGCGTAAGTCAAATACAATGAAAAGTAAAAACAAAATTAAGAAAAGTTAAATCCCCCCATTTTCCCCCTTTTAAAAATAGCAAACAAAATAATGAAATACATATATTTGGTTAAATAACTTAAACCAATCAATAAAAGGCATGAGGAAAAAATAAAAACAGCAGAATTGCAGTTTTTCACCCACCACAACAACTAAAAAATGCAATAGGAGCTAATCAAACATTCTATCAACCCCAAAGGGATATCAATAAAAACATTGTCTTGATAGACAAATAAGAGACCTTCATAAAGAACCATATCTTAAGAATTGAAACTTATACGGCTCTCGAAAAATGGCGACAAGCGATTTTTTTTTAATTTACAATTTGCAGAATTTTTTTTCACCACTTAAATAAAACAATCAATGAGCATATTTGGTATCTGTGCACTCAGCAACTGTTATATAGGAGAAAAAACAAAATGGTATATTAACAGCACGAAAATGATAGTTAAAATTGTAGAAAAGGTTATAACAGAAAGAAATAGTCATCAGCTCTTTAATTCCCCAGCGGTTCAAGTGCAAAAGCTACAGTAAATGCCACTAGTACTAGGAACTTATGCCATCCTGGTTATTAGTCACATGCCTGCTGCAGCCAATTACTAACTGGACCTCAGCATTGCAAGGTCCAGCACTGAGGCACGTGATCGGGAAAGCTCACGTGGCTAATGGATCTGACATCAACAATTCTGGTATTGGTGTGGAGCAGCACAAGGGTTTTTGATGGGTGTGTGATGGGTAACTTAAAAAGTCCCTGAAAACTCTTTAATATAAAAATAGTCTCAGTTTGTGAGAAAAAATACCCTAAAAATGAGCAAAAAATGCAAAGCTTACAAAATGTACACTTTGTTGTGTGCCAAGCCTGCAAACGTTCAGCAGGTTTACAATGTTATTAACCAGCAGGTCCCTTTTAATGCCTATTTATTTAATGTAATATCTAATCAATTTTCTACTATGATTTATTACTACTATATAATTTTTTTCTCATTTACTTAGTGATGGGCGAATCCTAAATTACTCGGAATCGCTTGACTCTAGCGAGTCCGAGCCCAGGACTCGCTACTCGTTGCGAGTCTAGCGAGTCCAATGTTAATGAATGGGGAAGCGAGTAATAGCGAGTAGTGTGAGATTTACAAATCGCAGATGTGTCTCGGAAGCTTCAGCCTGAAGCAATCCTAGTTTTGTCATTTATTTGCATTGCTCGTTTACTTTGTAAGTAATCGCTGGCTGGGAAACTCGCACAGATAAGAGTCCTGTCTGCTCTGTGCTGGCTGCCAGCTCCAGGGTCCTAGAGCCTGCCTGCTGCCTGATGTAGCAGTGCTGAGATAGTACTCTCAGTCTGCTCATTCCCTGTGTACAGACATGAATGTCTGTGCACAGAGATGATGTAGCAGAGCTGAGATTGTTCTCAGTCTGCTCATTCCCTGTGCATAGAGATCTATATCTATACACAGGGATGTAGCAGAGAGGACATCGCGTTTTGGACTGCGTCGGACGGAAGAGGATTTTTTTAATTAAAGATGGAGTCCCTAATGGCTTTTTTTTTTATTTCTAATAAAAAATTTTCTTTGTGTTGTGTTTTTTTTAAAACAATTTAATAGAAATTCATGGCGGTCATGTCTAATATTGGCGTGACCACCATAAATTTCGGGCTTAGGGCCAGCTGATAATACAAAGCTGGTATTAACCCCTTTATTACCCAGCGTGCTACCGCCACCAGGGCCGCTGGAAGAGCGGGGTTCAGCGCCAGAGGATGGCGCTTCAATGAACGCGCCATCTTCTGGGGAGGGCTGCGGGCTGCAATTTGCAGCGGGGGGTGCCCAGAAAGCTTGGGCATCCCTGCGCTGCGGATTCCAGCCCCCAGCTGCTTAGCTGTACCTGGCTAGACATAGAAATTGCGCGGAGCCCCACGCATTTTTTTTAAATTATTTCATGAAATTCTGAGATTCTGACTCTGACTCTGAGACTCTGACTCTGAAATTCATTAAATAATTTTAAAAAAATGCGTGGGGCTCCGCGCAATTTCTATGTCTAGCCAGGTACAGCTAAGCAGCTGAGGGCTGGAATCCGCAGCGCAGGGATGCCCAAGCTTTCTGGGCACCCCCCGCTGCAAATTGCAGCCCGCAGCCGCCCCAGAAGATGGCGCGTTCATTGAAGCGCCATCCTCTGGCGCTGAACCCCGCTCTTCCAGCGGCCCTGGTGGCGGTAGCACGCTGGGTAATAAAGGGGTTAATACCAGCTTTGTTATACAAGCTGGTATTAAGCCCGAGATTCTTAATGTCAGGAAACGTTTGACCCAGCCACTAAGAATCTCCAATAAAGGGTTAAAAAAACACAGAGAAAATTTTTTATTTGAAATAAAAAAAAAAGCCATTAGGGACTCCATCTTTAATTAAAAAAATCCTCTTCCGTCCGACGTAGTCCAAAACGCGATGTCCTCTCTGCTACATGCACAGGGAATGAGCAGACTGAGAATAATCTCAGCACTGCTACATCATCTCTGTGAGCAGGCAGGTTCTAGGACCCTGGAGCTGCACAGAGAAGACAGCTGGACTCGCAAAGAAACAGCAGTTACTTTGCGAGTTTCCCTGCTATCACTGGCACAGTAGCCAGTGATGACTCGCACGAGTCCAATGCAAACAATGGCAATCCTAGTTTTGTCAGCGTTTCTGACAAAACTAGGATTGATATTGATTTGCATTGGACTCGTGCGAGTCATCACTGGGAAACTCGCCGAGTACCGAGTCCTGCGAGTCCCTTACTACTCGCCGAGTAACGAGTCCTAGCGAGTAGATTCGCCCATCCCTACATTTACTTCCATTTTGATATAATTTAATTTGAACTACTCAGTGTCTGCTGGGATACTCAAACAGGATGTCATCAGGTGCAGAGGCTCCACTGCCCCTTCCTTCAAAAGAAGCGTCATCAGTAATTTCCGTTTCAGAGGCTGGACTAGTCCTTGCTCTACTGAGCATGCTCTGTTTGCCAATTCTGATGTATGTACAGTAGGAGTTCCCTTGTCACTGTGCAATTTTCCTTTTCAATGCACGGTGACAGTGCGTTGCCTCACTGGCTCCAATGAGAAGAGACTGTAACCCCTCATGATATCAAGTTTCAATATCCCAGCATGCACTGGGGATTTTAAAAAAAGTTATTAAAATTGAAGTAGGTAAAAAAACAGCAGTAACATAGGGAAGAGAGGGAGTCACAAGACAGTTCGAGACTTGTGACTGCTTTTGGAGCTGTTGATTTTTAACATATTCAGAAAAAAAAACTATAAGGACAAAAAATCTGAAAATTCACCATAAACAGCGAAAGGTCAGATACCCAATGCATTTAGCAGGACGTAGCAAGCTCCAATGATAGAGGCAACACAGGTGCATAATACTGATGCCGTGAACCTGCCATGACATGGAGAGAAGGTGATTGGTGGTATTTTGTATGCACACACATTAGGTTTCCATAGTGCATCAGTCACACAGGCAGAATGTCTGTATGCAACATATTGATCACACCCATGCTATAAGATCAAGTGGGTTGCCCAGCATTATATACATGCACCATACAGGACCGACACCCTAAAAGGGACTGGCTGCATCCTGCATACAGATAGAAAAGTGCAGAAAAATGATGAATCTATAATGTGAGGTATTGGTGGATATTTTTGCCAAAAACACAAGCTCGTGAGCCACGTCAAGGCTCCTCACGCTTATGAATCCCTATCACTATAATCAGAAAAAAAAAACTATAAGGACATCAAATCAGAAAACTCACAATAACAGCCAAAGGTCAGATACCCAATGCAATTAGCAGGATGCAGCAAGACTCAATGATAGAGGCAACACATGTGCATAAAACCGATGCTACAATCACTCTCAACCTACCATGACATGGAGGAGGTGATTGGTGGTATTTTGTATGCACACAGGATGACATCAAGTTTCAATATCCCAGCATGCACTGGGGATCTAAAAAAAAGTTATTGATTTGTAGGTCAGGAAAAAAAACTAGATAAGGCAGACAGGGTGTCACAAGACAGTTCAAGACTAATGACAGCCTTTGGAGCTGTTAAATTTAAACATATATAATTTATTTTGTGCCCAGTATACCTCAACTTGCATTCAGGTTGGGACACACCCACTTCCCTTTAAAAGGTCACATGATACAGCACATGACATCGGTTATAGAGACTCCTTTCTAAAGCTGACCTTGGGGGAGTGAAGAGGTCTCCTGTGGCTGCTAGAGTTTATGCTGCCGAGTCCTGCTGTTGGAGCAGTGCTGACTGCCAGCCCGGGTGTTTGGGCTGCAGCATTCAAGATTGTGTAATTGTTTTTTGTCTTGTTCCCCCAGTCTGTCTACCCTCTGTGTGTGGATATCATCAGAGGTATCATCTAGTGAATGTACCGGCCTATGCACTAGCCAGGGGTAACTGAGGCAACATAATGGTGGTGGGGGGAGAAGACCTGCATAGCGATGACAGGGCAGCTAGGCACAATCACTGGCAAGTGGCAGAAGGTCTCTCTACCATCAGGGCTTTCCTTCTCCTATATTATCCTATTGAACCCTTTGTGTTGCATCACATGCTTGAAATCGCCTCATTCAGTATAACATAACCTGCCCCGCATAATGTTTTTTTGAGTCTTGATGGTTAAAGCTGGGACTTTTGCAAGCCTAATCCAAATCTTTACTAATGTCGTACCAGATCTGTGGTCCCAAGTGGTGCAAAAGCTGTAGAAAATTACTGGTTTTCTGGTCTCAGCTCAGAGATAGTCATGATGGTGGTGGAGGGAAAGACCCATATAGAGAATTAGGGGAGCTCAGGGTAAGACACAAGTTAGTGGCAGGAGGTGTCTCATCCCCCTCTCCCTATTGGCAGGGCCTTCCTTCCCCAATAAGCGTCTTATTGTACCTTTGCTTTGTGGTCTCGCATGACATAGGGAGTAATAGGGACTTATTAAAAAAAGTATGATAGAAAAGTGATTAGAATATTATAATAAACAGCCATTGAGGATTAAAATCAATGTTAATTGCAGGCCACCCTTTCAAGCATATCTGCTCAAACTGTCATGTTCTGAAAGCTGGGAAGACTCCTTTTTTACAATAATGGTCTGAAGATACTGTGATTTTTAAATGCTTTCAGCTCTCATTTTCTTATGCTCTCAATTAACAATAACTAAGGGAACACTTTTTAAGGGATAAAAGAGAATGTCATAATTAATGAAGATAGAATAAAAAAGAAATAAAGACTGTACTTCTGCACTTCACGGAGAAGATGATTGAAATCTACCTGCTTTCTTGATTAAAGCAGCAGATCTTTTTACTAGAGTGTTGGGGGATTTTTTAATGAAAATAGCTGATAACTCTCCTTCCGTAGACTTTTGATTAGGTTCTTATCTTCAAGAAATGTTTCCTCGGTTTTCCCGCATTTTTCTTCTGCCTTTTTTTTGCCCATATGCCACTAATGAAATGGATAATTAAGACAGTTTGTGAGCAAAAAAAATAACAAAAGGAAAATATAGTCTTGTAGATTAGAAGAAATGTGCTTTATAACAAGAATAAGGTTACATGCACACTGCAAAGCCTAAAAATATTATTCTTGTTAACATTAGATATAAGACAGCCTCCGGGACTTCTTAATGGCCTTTGGATTTCTTCTCAGCAGGATTTAAGACTTCTGCCATATACTTTTGCACAAATGTCAGTTTTGTCTAGCCTATTACAAAAACAGCATGAAGCAACAAGAATACAGTTTATGATTACCATCGCAACAAGGTCTGAGCATGTATCCAGAAGTATCCATCAGAACTCTGATAAATTTTTAGCTTCAAACTGACACAGAAGTCAAAAAGATAAGGGTAAAAAGCCCCGTAGCTAAGCTCCTCTACAGAACAAAGCTCTTTTGTATAGAAGGACATGATCCTTCAGAAGCTCATAAAAGTGGAATTAACATCTGATAAGTTTGGGATCCAATAAAATAGAACTGGTTAGCTGTCTCAAAGGGAGAGCTACATTTCCAAAACGGGCAAGTTATCGTCGTCTAGTGTAGGGAATAAGTTTAAATTACAGTTAAAATGTTTTAAGGAAAGTTCTGTAAGAGGACTAGACTTTTCACATGTGTCAGAAAATGTGTTTCAGGAATAATATCAGTGCGGCCTATAACATTTAGGCAAAAAAAACTGTCCAGTCCCAAATCAATCCCGCTACTATTTAGAAAACTAATTCTTCCCCCAATCATGTTTCGCAATAAAGTGGAACCTTAGATTATGACCATAATTCATTCCAGGAATGTGCTTATAATCCAAATCACTTTTATATCAAAAGGTCTGGGAACTTGCTCTCAACCTTATGGAGAGAGCGAAGTAGGTGAGGAGATTGTAAGCCACTTCCCTCCTCTCAGATATATGCATATATGCAAATTTGCACTTCACTAAGGAAGTTGGGAAACTCCCGTGCCACATTTAAGCAGCTTCCTCAAAGTCATAATCGCTTTCCTACAAACTTTTAATATAACTAAGGGATTTGTGCCAGATCAGAACCCCAAACTGGGCACGGGAGTTTCCCAACTTCCTTATTTTATATCAAAACAAATTTTCCCATAAGAAATTCAAATGCGGATGTTTCGTTCCACAACAGAAAAATATATACTGTACTCATAACGTTATTACAGTTCTGCAATTAAATGCAGTTCTATGGTATATGCAGTATACATATTGTGAGGTAGCGTACTCCTGGGGGTTCGCTTGACAGCGTAAATTACACCAACACATGTTTTTAACCATTACTTTAGGTAGCCATTTATTAGGTTCAAACAGCCCCTCTCATATAAAATACATACAGTACACTCACATCACATACCATTATAAATAACATCACATTACATTACATTCCACAGTACATAAATTCTATTGCATATAATCTAACACCCGGTTACATTACGGTACCGGTACACACACAGAGTACACAGGTAATACACCGTCCCCTAGGGATCCAGGCCTAGTCGGCTCACCCCTATTCACACCTGGCGGTATCTACCGTACGGCCAGGCTCTTCCGTGGCCTAATTCCCTTTTGGAGAGTAAAGTCCCAGGCCAGACCTCCAGGCAAGCGGCTGCACCCAATACGCCCTTGCAAGCCCCTCCAGGGTCAGTCCGACTTCCCAACGCCCGGTCCTCTACCAACCCCTGTCGTCTGGCCTCACGGCTCCATTCTCCCAGGACTTGGTCTTCTCTCTCCCACAGAGACTTCTGCTCTGCCTCCATTCACACACACGGACCTCACAGTCCCACATCATACACGGCCCTTTTCCTTCAGCCGTCATACACTTCCATAGTCTGTCATGGACTCCTATGGACATCAGCCTTGTCAGGCCCAGACCACACACACCAGCACAGTCCAGCATGGACTTCAGCCCTCTAGGCCCAGACCAGGTTACGAGCCACCTGAGCTTCAGGGCAGTCAAAGCATCCCCCAAGGTCTCCTCACCCTGCCCATGATGCCCAGCTGCCTCCAAGCCTTACCAACACAGGCAGAGATCCTGGATGGCAGCCTCACCACCATGGACAGAGTGAGCACCCTATAAGTTCAGCCAGGACCCCCCTTACACCCAGGTGCTCCACTAACCTCTCCGTCTGGCCACAGGCTCCACACGGCTCAGAGGGGCCGGCGTTTCCGGCATGGAGAGCCAGGCATCCTGCCTCATCCCCCCAACGGGGACGGGACCCCCCTGAAACATGTCCTCTCCCTCAGAGGATCATGTTTGGTCTCTCTCTGGACTCTGCAGTCTCTGGTCTGATCTCCTCTGCAGTCTGATCTCCTCTGCAATTTCTGATTTCCTCTGTAGTCTGATCTGATCTCTGCAGTCTCTGGTCTCCTCTGCAGTCTGATCTGATCTCTCTCTGGTCACAACTCACACCTGGCTAGCTATTATCTTGCGTGCCCCACCCACACTGACACCCCCACCTGAGCTGCTAGGCAATCAGTACACACATTGCTCTCAGCCGCTTATTAGGCTCATGAATGCATCAGATCTACAGCACTCACTCTCAGCTACTAACTCCCTGTGTTCCGGGTAGGTTTAACACAGCACATCCACAGTAAAACCGGATACATGTGAACAGAGACATATACCGACCACCCGTGTGATGCACCCGGCCATGGGTCGCATCACCACATACCACCCCCCCTCTGTTCAAGCCTGTGGGGGTTGAACACAGTATCATACACAGACCACCCATGTGATGCACCCGACCATGGGTTGCATCACCACAATATGTACAGGAGCTTAATTAGTTACAGTACCTAAAATTGGTTTAATAACAGCGTCACAGATGTACAGTATCAAGTATGGAATGCTCCATGTTCAGAGTGTGGTGAACATGCAAAGGCCAATACTCAGAAGTAAGGAATAGACAGCAATTGATGACCTTCAGTATAAGGGTGAGCTATAAGTGGTGAATATTACTATTACTGCACTGTATCTGTACAGGAAAGGAAGTAGAATACTATAGAGGGGTGGGGAAAGCTCACATTTTGCTCTTATTACAAATCTTGCTTCTCTACCAAGTAACAATTTATTCAAAATGTTACTTGTCTTACAAAACGCTTTCAGTCCAAGTTACTTGTAAAACCAAGGTTCCACAGTACTTGCTTTTTTTAGCAAAATCTCTTATCCTTGGCACATGCAAACTACCCTAGCCAGCAGGACATTTCTTTACTCAGATCAGTCCTGCCCTATATGCTATGGCTATATTCCTCTAGAATGTATTGAAATTCTCCTGACTTTCTGCACTATCTATTTTGCACTATTAGTTTCATGTATGTACAAAAAGCTTCCTTCCTGAGCAAGCACAATGAAACTCATGAAGGAAGAATGTCACAACCCTGTAAGGTAAAAAAATATTTATACCGTGTTGTAAAACACTTTTGGTGCAAATGGAATGACAGAGCCAGTCAAGAGAACATTAGTGTCACGTACACGCTTCTCAGCACCTGGCTTGGGGTGTGCCTGCAAGGGTTAATTTACCTCCTCTCATTCATTCTCTTTTATAGGCTATAAAGTGAGCATAAATCACACCGCAGCACAATACACTGCCACCACTCATCAAATATACGTGGTATATAATGGTATAATAATGGTGACCCCTCTCTGATTATCCTTCTTGACCTCTCTGCAGCTTTTGACACTGTTGACCACCATCTCTTACTCTCTATGCTGCACTCCATTGGCATCAAGCTCACAGCTCTCTCCTGGTTCTCTTCCTATCTCTCTGACCGTTCTCTCAGTGTATCATTTGCTGGCTCCACTTCCTCCCCTCTTTCTCTCACTATTGGGGTCCCTCAGGGTTCAGTCCTTGGCCCTCTTCTCTCTCTACACAGCCCCGATCGGACAGACCATCAGCAGATTTGGCTTCCAGTACCATCTTTATGCTGATGACACACAACTATACACTTCCTCTGCTGACCTTACTCCTGCTCTAATACAGAACGCCAATGACTGTCTAACCGCAGTTTCCACTATCATGCCTGCTCTCTATCTGAAACTCAACCTTTCCAAAACTGAACTTCTTCTTCTCCCAACCTCTACCAACCTCCCTAAGCCTGACAATTCCCTCTCGGTGTGCGGCACCACGATAATGCCCAGTCAGCAGGCTCGCTGTCTGGGTGTTATGTTGGATGCTGATCTCTCCTTCACCCCATATATATACAATCTCTCACCCGCTCCTATCGCTTGCACCTGAAACATATCTCCAGAATTCGCCCTTTCCTCACCATGGAAACAACTAAACCCTCACCATGGCCCTGATCTATTCCTGCCTTGACTACTGTAACTCTTTAATAGCTGGCCGCCCCTGCAGTAAGCCTTCCGCTGTCCAGTCTATCCTCAATGCAGCAGCCAGGATCACCTACCTAGCAAACCGTTACTCAGATGTTTCTGCTCTCTGCCAGTCACTGCATTGGCTGCCCATACACTATAGAATCCAATTCAAATTGCTTGTTGTCACCTCAAAGCTATTCATGGTGCGGCACCTCCCTACCTCTCTACCCTCATCTCTGTCTACCACCACACCCGTCCACTTCGCTCTGAATGCGTCCTCAGACTAACAACGGCATTAATCCAAACCTCCCATTCCCGACTCCAAGACTTCTCTCGAGCTGCACCAATCCTCTGGAATGCTCTACCCCAAGAAATTAGGACCATCCACAACTTGCATAGCTTCAGACGCTCCCTAAAAACACACCTCTTCAGGGCTGCCTATCATTCTCCCTAACAGTAGTCATTTAGACATAAGATATTCATTGTTATAAGCCCCTGTACTTTGTGTTCCCATCCCGTCTTAGATTGTAAGCTCCTTCGAGCAGGGTCACCTTTATTTTTTGCCTTTTTATTGTATTTCCTACATTGATTCTATGTTTATTGTATGTAACTACTGTTCTGTATTACCTACCATTCTGTATTGTATATTTTTCTTATACGTACCATTGTACTGTAAAGCGCTGCGGAATATGTTGTCGCTATACAAATAAAGTTTTATTATTATTATTATTATAATACACGGAGTGATAAGGCCCTGAAATATACTACTGTCTGACAATCAACAGAGTCACACACTCTCTGTAAGTCTATGGATTCTATAGAGCATACAATGATCAAACTTATTTAAGTTTTAAGCTTTAAAATAAAAATAACAGTGCTTACAATAAAAAGATGTAAAAGATAAATATAGAAAGGACACACAGAAAGGCAAAACAGTCATAGGATAAAATGTGAGAACTCCAGAAATACCTAACTTCCAGTCTAAAGTTATTCTTTTGTTTGCTTGGAGGAAGGAGAAGTGAAATATAAATAACATCAGCATTGACTCACCCCCCACATGCAAACAACTTTCTTTTGTGTCACCCATCTTTTTATAGGTTTGGCCCTGAGCTTGGGTGTCCAGGAAGTCCTGTAATTTTAATATTCTAATCTCAGGTCTGTGACTGGATCCTGGCTAATTTAGCAATGAGTATACTGCGTATTAAAGGGAACCTTTAACATCTTTTTTTGCTATTAAACCACCCCTAAATTTTATCTAGATCATGTATTGTTCATGAATAACATTTAAAAAAAAATGTATATTCATTCCAAAAAGCATTTTAGATACTTACATATTTTCACTGGCTAGCTAGGCAAAAAGTCAAGTAGTCATCCAGCTAGTTAACGGTTAAGAGTTCAGGTAACTGAAGCAATGACGAAATTCAGAAAATGTGAAAGGACCTGTGTGATGTTTTGACCATGTGACTATAAGTTCAGTGACCTATCTGTTAACCGTTATCCAGCCGGATGACTACTTTACTGTTTGTCCAGCTAGATATTGAAAAAAGTAAGTACCTAAAATGCATTTTGGGATGAATACAATGATTTATAAAAAAAAAAAGCTACTAATGAACACTACATGATATAAATAACATTTTGGGTGGTTTAATACCAAAAGTGACATGACGGCTTCCCTTTATACTCACTTATCCCTTATATCACTTAGTGGTTTATGCTCTCCCCCACCCCCCAGCCTGGAGCTGTGGTATCTGCTGACCATGAACTGGAGCAGCTCTGCATGGTTGGAGACATTTTATAAGATTATTTCAACAGAGGAACATATTTTTAACAAATCCAACTGTGGAACTTATTATTATTCACAGATCTATTGATTAAAATATGCTTTGTACATGGGGCAACCCCTTTAAAGGTCAGGCTGCTTTAGGTGAACAGATGTCTGCTGGAATAGAGTAATTTGCATATATCGAGGATAACAATAAAAGTGTTTTTTTTCATACAACCAGCCAATATTATCTGGCCTTTTACAAACATGATTTGGATGCAGAATTACCATTGCAAATAGAAAAGGAATCAGTATTAGAGATGTGCGAGACTTGACAGGTTTCCTGTAAGTCAAAATGATGGACACCAGGAAAAGAACTCAACAAATCACATAAATTACAAACAAGGAAAGGGTTAAGAAAAAAATCTTATTGTTACCACAGCAAAACGTAAGACACAGATATAATAAGGCCATATCTCTAAATTGATAGTTTCCACAATATGTTTGTGATAAGATAGTTTGGTCACAAGCACTAACCTAACTACTGTTAGCTTCACAAACTTCTTTACTAATCTGTTAATATGATTATTTTCTGTAAATCAGATCATATAACAGCTCAGAAAAGTTAGTATTTCCAGATAATATTGTTCATCTAATTTTTCTAGCGCACCTTTTAGTTGTCATATACAGTAAATACCACAAACTACTGAACCTTCCCTAAAACTGCATTTCTTAAAGGGACACTGTCATGTTATTCTTCATTATGATACTAATATTACCTTTGCATAGGGCCTGGGCAGACCTCATAAAAACATGTAAAATCATTATTCTACCCTTTGTAGTTTCCATGTTATCAGTATTGTCAGACCCTGCAGGCACCTCCTGGATTAGTCCTGTCCATTATAAGTAAACAGAAATAGTCCTGTGCTGTATAAACTGTCATGTAATTAGGCACTCCCTCTCAGCAGCTCCCTCCTCCCTGCTCCCTTTGCTCTCAGTGCAGTGTAGTTTCAGTTCCCATAGGAGCTTCTGTTCTGATGAGGACATGGAGTGAAAGAGATACAAGTATTACAGGTCTGGCTTATCGAGACTCCATTTGTTTCTCTAAGCAGGAATTCCTGTTGGGACAGTTTCTGTGTTGTATTTCACCTCTTTCTTGGCTGCAGATCCAGAGAGCAGAGAGAAGGATACAGCCCCCCCCCCTCACTGATATCCTGTGGAGTGATGTGGTGTGAGTATGTGACATGCATATTCATCTATGGGGAGGAGACAGTAGTAAAGAACTAAGTTGTTCATTCACTGTGAGTGCCAGTTTGAATTAATCTCTATATTTGAAGTTTACAGAAGATAAGAGAGCAATATAAATTAAATAAATACATAAATAGAGAGAGTTTAGAGTGAGGAATTAGAAAATGATAGCAGTTACATATGGATTTTTTACCTGACAGTTTTCCTTTAAAGGATTCTTCCATGGGGGAGGTTCTGGTGCAACACTGCATCTTCTAGATTCAGACCAATTTAGATCTTATCCCCTTCTCCCTTCTGCAAATATCTTCACTGGCTCCTAATTCCCCAGCGTATCCAATTCAACATTGACTTACAAAGGCTTCTACAATTTGTCTCCCCCATATATCTCTGAACTAATCTCTCGATATCATCCAACTCACAATCTTTGATCCTCTCAAGGCCTCCTCCTTTCCTCCAAACTTGTATGTTCCTCATCTAAACACCTGAAAGACTTTGCCTGAGCATCCTCCATCCTCTGGAACTCTTTACCCCAACATGTCCAACTATCCCCTACACTAGGAACCTTCAAGCGGAACCTGAAAACCCATCTCTTCAGAACAGCCTACAACCTGCAATGACCACAGTGCCACCACTGGACCTGGCGCTCCACCACCACTGGACCTGGCACTCCACCACCACTGGACCTGGCGCTCCACCACTACCATAGCACACCCAACCTACTGTCTCCTTCCCCATTGCTCTGTAGAATGTAAGCCCGCAAGGGCAGGTTCCCCTCTCTCCCCTCTGTACCAGTCTGTCACTGTTAGTTTGTTCATTTTATTTTTAACTAGTTTGTATGTAACCCCTTCTCATGTACAGCACCATGGACTCAATGGTGCTCTATAAATAAATAAATAAATAATAATAATAATAATAATAATAATAATAATAATAATAATAATAATTGGAGTCAATAACTTTCACTAGGGTTTATTACATACTGGTTGGTTCAGAAAAAAAACATTGATTAGAACTTATCATGATCTGTTTATGTGTTTGTATATGAAAACAGCAAATGTGATAAAATTTCAGGACACTGGCTTTGTATTTGCTATTTGTATATGCATTATGCTGACTTTATTGGCATAACTGACATTTCGTCAGATCTGTTCACAGCAAACATCATGTATCAGCAATGATTTCTTCACATTGCATATTGTTGAGAATATGTAATGATCTAAATCACTGACTGTGGTCAGTACACTAGCGAGAAGCAAAATAATTAAAACAGTAATGACAAACAAGAGGAGGAATTAAATTCTTATTCCTGGAGCATCTGCATTCCAAAAAAGCATTGGCAGCAAAGTAAATGGGAATATGATGATGCCATTCAGCAGCTTATCCCCATTCTAATGCACTGTCTTGTCTACTCATTAAGTGAGCACAGAAGAGACATGCATATAACATTCACAGGAATGGTAGCTTTCAATGAAATAGACTACTCATATTTATAAAGCTGTTATTCCACTGGGCTTCAACAAAATTTAAAAAGTTAAATTTTAACATATGTACAATAAATATATATATATATATATATATATATATATATATATATATATATATAATATATATGAGAAATTCTTTATCATTAAAACCACTGACATGTGGAACATCAAGTATTTACGTGTAGTGGCCTATTCTGGTATTAGACATACCGTGTTTCCCCGAAAGTAAGACCCCCCCCCGAAAGTAAGGCAGTGTAGGGGGAACGGGGGGGTCTGTTAATATAAGGCCCACCCCCCGAAAGTAAGGCCGCCTGGGGGAGGGCGCTGGGGAATATAAGGCCAGTACCTGTCCCCCTGTGTGTCCAGGCTCCTCCAGTGTCCTGCAGCTGCAGCCGCACTGGAGCAGATGGGGTTAATCACAGCCGAACATGCTGTGTGCCCAGCCTGACGTCACAGCAGCCCGGCTCCAGCTCTGATTGGCTCCCAAGAAGCAGTGGGCGCGACCAGATGACGTCGTGGGCTCATCATCTGGCCGCGCCCACTGGTTCCTGGGAGCCAATCAGAGCTCGAGCCAGGCTGTTGTGATGTCAGGCTGGGCAGAATTCAGCAAGGGCACACAGCATGTTAGGCTGTGATTAACCCTATCTGCTCCAGCGCGGCTGCAGCTGCAGGACACTGGAGGAGCCTGGACACACCGGGGGACAGTGAGGAGCCACACCGAAGGCCAGGGGAGCTGGTAAGAAGCAGTGTGTATGTGTATGTGTATGTGTGTGTTTGTAAGTGTATGTGTGTGTTTGTAAGTGTATGTGTAAGTGTGTTTGTAAGTGTATGTGTGTATGTGTGTGTGTATGTGTGTATGTTTGTAAGTGTGTGTGTGTATGTATGTGTATGTTTGTAAGTGTGTGTGTGTATGTGTGTGTATGTTTGTAAGTGTGTATGTGTGTGTGTTTGTAAGTGTGTGCGTGTGTGTGTATGTGTTTGTAAGTGTATGGGTGGATGGGTGTGTGTGGATGGAGGCTGCAGTGGCTGGGGCTGCCAATATAAGACCCCCCCCCCTTCCTGAAAGTAAGACAAGGGGCCACTTTTGGCCTCACAAAAAAATATAAGACAGGGTCTTACTTTCGGGGAAACACGTAACAATGGCATGATAACTAAGACCAAAATTGGTCAAAGTGCGTAACTAAATGATGTCCTACATGTTGGAGATTTTAATTATTCTACAATAAAATGGAATTTTAAGAAAATGAGGACATATAATGGATATCCCTTTATCTTGGACTCTGTGTGGACCACACATTTTTCCCTGCACCTTCACTAACATCTGTTTCCTATGATAATATATGGTGAGCTGGACTTTTCACTTTGAATTACTGTATATACTCGTGTATAAGCCGACCCGTGTATAAGCCGACCCCCTACTTTTGCCCCAAAAATCTGGAAAAACCTATTGACTCGTGTATAAGCCGAGGGTGGACCTCAGCACAGGTATACAGCCCCCAGCAGTGTGGTATACAGGCCCCCCAGTGGTATACAGGCCTCCCCAGTGGTAGTATACAGCAGCCCCAGTGGTAGTATATAGCATCCCAAGCTGCCCCAGTGGTAGTATACAGCAGCCCCAGTGGTAGTATATAGGAGCCCCAGCAGCCCCAGTGGTAGTATACAGGCAGCCCCAGTAGTATATACAGCCCCAGTGGTGTATACAGCCCCAGTGGTAGTAAATTGCAGCCCCAGTGGTGTATACAGCCCCAGTGGTAGTATATTGCAGCCCCAGTGGTGTATACAGCCCCAGTGGTAGTATATTGCAGCCCCAGTGGTGTATACAGCCCCAGTGGTAGTATATTGCAGCCCCAGTGGTAGTATATTGCAGCCACAGTGGTAGTATATTGCAGCCCCAGTGGTGTATACAGCCACAGTGGTAGTATATTGCAGCCCCAGCGGTAGTATACAGCAGCCCCCGTAATCCAGGGCCCCCCCAGCCTGACTCCGGTCACCTGTAAAGGAAAATATACTTATCACTGTCCCGCTGCCGTCCGCGCCCGCATCTGGCGACATCCGCGATCCTCCATCTTCATGCGTCTTCTTCCTGTTTCCTGTGTTCGGCGCCGGCAATGACGTCATTGCTGCGACGAACACAGGAAACAGGAAGAAGACGCATGAAGATGGAGGATCGGGATGTCGGCAGATGCGGGCGCGGACGGCAGCGGGACAGTGATAAGTATATTTTCCTTTACAGGTGACCAGAGTCAGGCTGGGGGGGCCCTGGATTACGGGGGCTGCTGGGGCTGCTCGGGGCTGCCGGTCCTGCAGTATGACTCGCGTATAAGCCGAGGGGGGTACTTTTCAGCCCAATTTTTGGGCTGAAAAACTCGGCTTATACGCGAGTATATACGGTACTTAGTAAGGAAAATAATACCAATTGTGCAAGTTTTCCCACCTAAAGAATGGAGAAGTCTGAACTTTTATTGTAGGTACAGTTCAACTGTGGGAGGCGGCATCTTAAAAAAAATCCAGAAAATCACATTGCATGATTTTGAAATAATTAAATTGGATTATTTGGCATGAAAAAAGTATTTGATCACCTACCAACCAGAAAGAATTCTGGCTCTCACGGACCTGTTAGTTTTTGTTTAAGAAGTCCTCTTACTCTGTATTCATTACCTTTAATTGAACCTGTTTGAACTCATTACCTGCATAAAAGACATCTGTCCATTCACTCAATCACACTCCAACCTCTTCACTATGGCCAAGACAAAACAGCTGTATAAAGACACCAGGGACTAAATTGTAGACCCGCACAAGGCTTGGGTGGCTATACGACAACATACAAGCAGCTTGGTGAGAGGTTAACAACTGTTGCTGCAATTATTAGAAAATGGAAGAAACACAAGATTATGGTCAATCTTCCTCAGTCTGGGACTCCATGCAAGATCTCACTTCATCTGCTAAGGATGATCCTGAGAAAAGTCAGAAATCAGCCTAGAACTACATGGGGGGACATAGTCAATGACCTGAAGAATCATTTCATGGTCTTAGAGTGGCCTAACTAATTTCCAGACCTAAACCCAATAGAAAACCTTTGGAGGGAGCTGAAACTCAATGTTGCCCAGAGACAGTTCTGAAACCTGAACGATCCTGAGAAGATCTGTATGAAGGAGTGGGCCAAAATCCCTGCTGCAGTTAGTGCAAACTTGGTCAAAAACAGGAACATTTGACCTTGGTAATTGCAAATGCAAACAAAGGTTTCTGTACCAACTATCAAGTTCTGTTGTTCTATTGTATTAAATACTTACCATATATACTCGTGTATAAGCCGAGTTTTTCAGCCCAAAAATTGGGCTGAAAAGTCTCCCCCTCGGCTTATACACGGGTCAATACGGTAGTCGGGGCTGGGGAGGCTGGAGGAGGCGGGCGGGAGGCTGCTGTATGAGCGGCCCCGTCACGTGGGGCCGCTCATTATATATGCACTGCTTCCCTCTGTCAATCAGCGGCAGGGGGAAGCAGTGCATATATGCCCCCAAATGCTGGCACTCGCCCCCCCTCTGTGTAAGGGCCCCCCCGCTGCTTATCTTACCATCCCGGTCTTTTGCACAGCGCCGGTCCTCGGTGCTCCGTCCTTGCTGCTCCCGTCCAGCTGCATCCGGGATCCCCGGCCATCGCAGGCATATGACGTCATCGTGTGACGGCCGGGGATCCCGGATGCAGCGAGGACGGGAGCATGGAGGACGAAGCAAAGAAGACCGGCGCTGAGCAGAAGACCAGGGATGGTAAGTTAAGCAGCAGGGGGGGCGAGTGCCAGCATTTGAGGGCTGCTGTATTACCCCTGGGGGCTGCTGTATTACCCCTGGGGGCTGCTGTATAACCCCTGGGGGCTGCTGTATTACCCCTGGGGGCTGCTGTATAACCCCTGGGGGCTGCTGTATACCCTTGGGGGCAGCTGTATAACCCCTGGGGGCTGCTGTATACCCCTGGGGGCTGCTGTATTACCCCTGGGGGCTGCTGTATAACTCTTGGGGGCTGCTGTATACCCCTGGGGGCTGCTGTATTACCCCTGGGGGTTGCTGTATAACCCCTGGGGGCTGCTGTATAACCCCTGGGGGCTGCTGTATAACCCCTGGGGGCTACTGTATTACCCCAGGGGGCTGCTGTATAACCCCTGGGGGCTGCTGTATACCCCTGGGGGCTGCTGTATTACCCCTGGGGGCTGCTGTATAACCCCTGGGGGCTGCTGTATAACCCCTGGGGGCTGCTGTATACCCCTGGGGGCTGCTGTATTACCCCTGGGGGCTGCTGTATAACCCCTGGGGGCTGCTGTATAACCCCAGGGGGCTGCTGTATAACCCCTGGGGGCTGCTGTATAACCCCTGGGGGCTGCTGTATAACCCCTGGGGGCTGCTGTATTACCCCTGGGGGCTGCTGTATAACCCCTGGGGGCTGCTGTATTACCCCTGGGGGCTGCTGTATTACCCCTGGGGGCTGCTGTATAACTCCAGGGGGCTGCTGTATAACCCCTGGGGGCTGCTGTATACCCCTGGGGGCTGCTGTATTACCCCTGGGGGCTGCTGTATAACCCCTGGGGGCTGCTGTATTAACCCCTGGGGGCTGCAGTATACCCCTGGGGGCTGCTGTATTACCCCTGGGGGCTGCTCTATAACCCCTGGGGGCTGCTGTATACCCCCGGAGGCTGCTGTATACCCCCAGGGCTGCTGTATATACTGCTGGGGCCTGTATACCACTGGGGCTGCTGTATATACTGCTGGGGCCTGTATACCACTGGGGCTGCTGTATATACTGGTGGGGTCTGTATATACCACTGGGCTGCTGTATATACTGGTGGGGTCTGTATATACCACTGGGAGGCTGCGGTATATACCACTGGGGCTGCTGAATATACTGCTGGGGCCTGTATATGCCACTGGGAGGCTGCTGTATACTACCACTGGGGGGGCCTGTATACCACACTGCTGGGGGCTGTATACCTGTGCTGGGGTCCACCCTCGGCTTATACACGAGTCAATAGGTTTTCCCAGGTTTTGGGGGCAAAAGTAGGGGGGTCGGCATATACACGGGTCGGCTTATACACGAGTATATACGGTATTTCATGAAGCAAACGCCAAATAAATTATGTAAAAATCACACAATGTGATTTTCTATATTGTGTTGTAGATTCTGCCTCTCACAGTGGAAGATGAGAAAACTTGCAAAATCGGCAGTGTATTGAATACTTATTTTACTTGCTGTATAAATATATATATATTTATACATCTGAACGATCCTGAGAGGATCTGTATGAAGGACTGTGCCAAAATCCCTACTGCAGTGATTACAAACTTGGTCAAAAACTACAGGAACATCTGACCTTGGTAATTGCAAACAAAGTTTTTGTACCAACTATCAAGTTCTGTTTTTCGACTGTATCAAATACTTATTTCATGAAGCAAACTACAAATTAATTATGTAAAAACAACACAACGTGATTTTCTGGATTTTGTTGTAGTTTCTGCCTCTCACAGTGGAAGACGAGAAAACTTGCAAAATCGGTAGTGTATGAACAGTGGCTAGCTGGCTTTTCTTGCCCTGAGTGGCAGTCGTATTTCTACAGTCAGGGGCCAAGTGAGGACCTTGGGGATGCTGCTGGAGCCAAGTGAGGAGTGGGGGGGGGGGGGGCGGAGGGTGCTGCTGGAGCTAAGTGAGTAGCTGAGGGGGTGCACTCCTTGGCTCACCTGCTGCCTCCACTCCAGTCCCGGGTCACTCAGACACTCATGTGAGTGCGGCGGGTGCGTCCGCAATGCGCCGTTGCGCCGCCGCTCTCACTGTCTGGGCGGCCCTACACAAGGACTGAACCACCGGCCTGGGGGGCAAATGCCACCCTGTCACCTGGGCCAGTCCGCCCCTGTGTATGAAATACTTATTTTACTTACTATATATATATATATATATATATATATATATAGTAGAGTTGAAGCTGGACGAATCCAGGATGGAGTGAATATGTCACTGAGGTGCTTAGTCTGGTATGAAAAACACAAAACTGGAATCAGCACAGATAGTGAGGGTTTTTCATGGGTCTGAATTTTTAGGTCCGGAAGTGCACGGTGGCCTCACTGCTCTGATACCTCCAGCCTAGGTATTCTAGGCTGTTTAGGTGTTATTAAAGGCAGCTGAGCTTTCTCAGTGTCTGTCTAACTATGGGAGTTGGGAAAAACCTTCCTTGTTAGGCTGGCTTCACACTATGGTTTTTGGAATCCTGTTCTGTCTAATTTTAACAGGGCAGAACAGAATCCAGTTTTGCCTCCCATGTATCCCTATGGTGCTGGATTGGTTCTATTTGGCCATCCGGTTTTGTGTACTCTGTGCCAAATTCATTTTTGTCCAGTTTTTCACCGTCCCCAAAATCGGAGACTGCAACATTTTTGGTCTCCGGTGAAATATCCAGACAAAACTGGACAGAAATGAATCATGCGTGGTCCGTCGCACTTAATATGGAAGTCTAAGGGCGCCGTATCTGGAGAAAAACAGAATTGCTTCCCGGATCTGTTTTTTTTTGCGTTGTGTCTGCTCAGAATGCTTTCCATGGTGCTGAAACCTGAAATCTGTGCAGGAGATTCTCTCGCTGTCTCTACATTTCTGTACAATAACGAATCCTGTAAGAAACAGGATCTAGGACCATATTTGACACCACTTTCCACACATCTTGTCCTGTCCGTTTCTGTCCGGGTGGTCCTGCAAAAAACAGAATCCACACTGCCAGGCAAAAACCGTGGTGTGCAGCCAGACTTAGCTGAGTCTTTGACTAAAAAAGAGAATTTTGTTTACGTACCGTAAATTCTTTTTTCTTTAATCATCAATGGGAGACCCAGACAATGGGGTTTAGGGCACTGCCCTCCGGAGGTCACACTAGGTACTACAAGTTTGTAGACACCGCCTCCTCCGCTTATAAACCCCTACCGCAGGGAAAATCCTCAGTTTGGTCCATAAGCTGCGAGGAGGAAATAAACCACACCCGAAACATCGGGAAGAACGCCGTGCACAGACGGTTCAACAACCCGGCAAACACTGTCCCAACAGGGAACAGATCAACTGCAAAACATGCAACGGAACAACTGGGTGGGTGCTGGGTCTCCCATTGATGATTAAAGAAAAAAGAATTTACGGTACGTAAACAAAATTCTCTTTTTTCTGGTCATCATAATGGGAGACCCAGACAATGGGGATGTCCTAAAGCAATACCCCAGGGCGGGAAGAGTTCCTCAACAAGACGGATAACACATGGTTCCCTTTAAAGGTGGGCAACCGCCGCCTGGAGAACCCGCCTGCCCAAACTTGCATCCGCAGAGGCATGGGCATGCACCATATAGTGCTTAGAGAAAGTGTGTAGGCTGGACCAAGTGGCCGCCTGACACACCTGTAGAGCAGACGCTCGATGTCGCAAGGCCCAGGAGGCACCTACGGCTCTGGTAGAGTGAGCCTTCAATCCCACCGGGAGAGGCAAACCAGAAGACCGGTAAGCCTCTTGAATGGAAACCTTAATCCATCTGGCCAAGGTTGACTTCGAAGCCGCGGACCCCTTACAGCGACCTGTCGTAAGAACAAATAAGGAATCCGAACTCCTAAAGGAAGCGGTCCTAGACACATAAATGCGTATAGCTCTCACGAGATCCAGAGTATGGAGATCGCGCTCAACCTGATGAACGGGAGCGGGGCAAAATGATGGGAGAACAATCTCCTGGTTCAGGTGAAAAGTTGAAACCACCTTCGGCAAGAATTCTGGCCGTGGGCCCAACACCACCTTGTCTTGGTGAACCACCAGAAAGGGTGACTTGCACGATAGTGCAGCCAATTCTGAGACCCTCCTCAGAGATGTAATCGCCACCAGAAAGGCCACTTTCTGGGACAGACGAGATAGAGAAACATCCCTCAGAGGCTCAAACGGCGGTTTCTGTAATGCCGCCAAGACCATGTTAAGGTCCCACGGGTCCAGAGGTCTCCTGTAGGGCGGAACCATCCGCGACACCCCCTGCAGAAATTGACGGACCTTCGGGAGGAGCGCCAATCGCCTGTCAAACAGCACAGAAAGTGCTGATACTTGACCTTTCAAAGAGCCAAGGGATAATCCCAATTCCAAACCCGACTGTAGGAAGGCCAACAACGTCGGGATGGACAAGGGCCACGGGGACCGTCCACCAGAGGCACACCAGGTAAAAAAGATTTTCCACGTCCTGTGGTACATTTTCCTGGAAACGGGCTTCCTAGCCCGATTCATAGTAGCCACCACTGTAGGGGAGAAACCCCTGGAAGTCAGCAGCCAGGCCTCAAGAGCCATGCAGTCAATCTGAGGGCCTTGGAATTGAGGTGGAAGAATGGGCCTTGCGCGAGTAAGTCTGCGCGATCTGGAAGAGCCCACCTGTGTCCGCCTGACAGTTGCCACAGGTCCGGATACCAGGACCTCCTGGGCCAATCCGGAGCCACTAGAATGGCTACTCTGCACTCCGACCTGATTTTCCACAGAACCCTGGGAATCAGAGCCAGAGGTGGGAACACATATGGCAGCTGGAAACTGGACCAACTCAGGATCAGGGCATCCGCCCCCAGAGACTGAGGATCCCAGGATCTCGCCATGTATTGCGGCACCTGATGATTGAGCCGCGAGGCCATCAGATCCACGTCCGGAGTGCCCCATCTGCCGCAGATGTCCCGGAAGACGTCTGGATGTAGAGACCACTCTCCGGCGTCCATCCCCTGCCGGCTCAGGTAGTCGGCCTCCCAGTTCTCGAACCCTGGGATGTGAACTGCGGAGATCAGGCAGTCGTTTTCCTCTACCCACGACAGAATGCGGTGGACTTCGGCGAGGGCCTGAGCGCTTCTGGTCCCTCCCTGATGATTTATGTAGGCGACGGCCGTCGCATTGTCGGACTGTACCCGAATGGGCTGTCCTGTCAGGAATTTCTGAAACGCCAGGAGCGCCAGATAGACCGCTTTGATCTCCAGTACGTTGATCTGCAACGTCGACTCCGACTGAGTCCAGAGGCCTTGAGCCCTGTGGTGTAAGAACACCGCCCCCCAGCCCTTCAGACTGGCGTCGGTGGTCACCACTAGCCATGATGGTTTGAGAAATGACCTGCCCCGTGACAAGTGACATGGCTGGAGCCACCACTGCAGGGAGTCCCTGGTCGGTTGCGACAGTGCCACCAACCGATTCAGAGATATCGCTCTCTTGTCCCATCGGCGAAGAATCTCCAGCTGGAGAGAACGGAGACGAAACTGTGCAAAGGGCACCGCCTCTATCGCCGCTACCATGCGTCCCACCAGTCTCATCAACGCCCGAAGGGATGAGTGAGGTGACAGGAGAACATTCTGTACTCCTGAGTGGATCGCCAGCTGCTTGGCTTGAGGTAGAGACACCAGGGCCGAGTCCGTGTGGAAGTCCATGCCCAGATATGTCAATGACTGGGTCGGAACCAGGGTCGACTTCTGAGTATTGATAAGCCACCCGAACTGTTCCAGAGACCTCATGGTCACCTCCAGGCTCACCCGACAAAGGTCTTCCGATGGCGCCCTGACCAATAGGTCGTCCAGATAGGGTATGACGGCGTGACCTTGCACATGCAGGAGAGCCATCATAGAGGCCATCACCTTCGTGAACACCCGTGGTGCTGAGGCCAACCCGAAGGGCAGGGCCACAAATTGGAAGTGTTCGTCCCCCACTGCGAATCGTAACCAGCGCTGATGAGCCGGTGCAATGGGCACGTGAAGGTAAGCGTCCCTGATATCGATGGACGCTAGGAAGTCCCCCTGCGACACAGCCGCGATCACGGAGCGCAGGGATTCCATGCGGAACTTCCGAACCAACACGTGACGGTTGAACAATTTGAGGTCCAGGACCGGTCGAAATGAGCCGTCCTTTTTCGGGACAATAAAGAGGTTGGAGTAAAAACCCCTGAACCTCTCTACCGTGGGCACTGGGACCACTACTCCGTCTCTGCGGAGTGCTTCCAACACCAGGTGAAAAGCCTGAGCCTTTTCTGGGGATGGAACAGACCGATGGAATCGGGATAATGGTTTTGATGTCAGCTCTATCCTGTAACCTCGCGAGACTACGTCTCGAACCCACTGATCTTGAACGTGAAGTAGCCACCTGTCCTGGAAGAGAGACAGGCGGCCCCCCACCTGTGGAGAGGCAGGATGAGAGAGCGAGTCATGTCGAGGCGGGCTTGGGGGTGGCAGCTGCTGCCCCCGCCGGCTTCTTCTGACGACTCTTGGAGCGCCACTGAGTAGCTGGCTTGCCCCCTCGGTCCGCGCGAGCGGACGTCGCGGATGACTGCGAGCTGGAGCGAAAGGACCACTGTTTAGGGTTCCTTTTAACGGTATACCGTGGCTTAGGCTTATTCTGCGGTATCTTAGACTCAGCAGAATCCTTTATCAGTTTGTCCAGCTCGGTGCCAAAAAGCCTGTCACCAGCGAACGGAAGATTCTGCAAAATCTTCTTAGACGTGGCATCTGAGTCCCAAAGACGTAGCCACAACAACCTGCGGATCGCTATCGCATTGGCCGAAGCCACAGCTGAGCGAGTGGCAGTTTCCAAAGATGCCGTCCTGGCATAATCCGCATAGGCCTTTGCCCTCTCGGTAAGCGCCAGGACCTCAGGACTGGATCTTGCCAGGTCCGTGATACCATCCAAGCAGGTAGTAATCGCTTGTAAGGTCCAGACCGTGGCAAAATTAGGGGCAAATGAAGACCCCACAGCCTCATAGGAAGACTTGGCGAGTTGTTCGACCTGTCTATCCGTCGCGTCCTTCAATGAGGAACTATCAGAGGCAGAAAACAGGGAGCGTGCAGCAATTCTAGTCATGGAAGCGTCCACCTTTGGAGACTGCGACCATTCCTGAAGCACCTCCTGGGAGAAGGGGAAGCAATTGTCCTTAGGTTTGCGGACATAGCGCCGCCCAGGATGTAACCTGGGAGCTCTAATCACCCTTCCAAAGTTAGTGTGGTCCATGAAAGAGCCACTCGGTCTAGCCTCTGGCCGCAGCCATTGATAGACCTCCTTCGGGTGCACGACAACCTCTTCAGGGGGAGTCACGAGACGTAAGGTCTCATTGATGGAGGACACCAGATCCTCCACCCCATCTGGAGGTTCAGACACAGACCCGAGAGTAGAACCCCCATCATCTTCCTCACCATCAGAGGAACGCTCCTCCTCAGAGAGAGCCTGGAGCTCGGGTGACTCCTCACGACGAGCCCGCTTAAGGGGTCTCACAGCAGAAGAGGGAGACACCCGGGGGTAACTGGAAGGAGTAGCTGGGCTTTCCAGTCTCCTATGAAGTGCCTCCAGTGACTGCGACATGGAGGACATCTGGGACAGCAGGGATTCATTGATCCTATTCTGCGTTTCCCATGGTCCTGGGATCACCTGAACCTCAGGGTACTGCGCCGGAGCTGCTGCCTCAGCAGAGCCAGTCCGGGCTTCTGGGCGTCCGCAGTTATTGCAGGAACCCTCCACCAGTGTACCATTGCATGTAGTACAGGTAATGGTGGCATCCGCCGCCTTAGCAGCCTGCTTCCTAACTGAGGACATAGCCACAGTAGGGGATGTATAAGCCAAGTCGTACAGACAAACAAACCGGGAATCCCGGTGGCTTACCGACCGCAGTAAAGCGGTGGGAGGAAGCGGTGGGTGTGTGTGACCTCCGCGAGTTCCGGTCTCCCTCTGAAGTGCAGACACGCGCTGCCGTAGAACCCAGCCGGGAAGTGAGGGAGAAGATGGCCGCCGCCAGTAAAGTCGTGGGCGGCGCCGAGAACACGCGGGAAGCACACACACACGCCCCCCGGTGACGTCACCGCAAGGGCTGCCCCTCTCTTCCAGGCAGCCTCAAAATGGAGGTGCTGGAGCCCGCAGCGCGGGAAATAGTGTAAAACACAGTACACACACACGGACTGCAATTACATCCGAAGATCAGCAGTCTACGGCCTCAGCCCCTGTGACACACAGGGCGGTCAGCCAGGGTGCCCCCAGCACAGGGTACACCTCCAGATCCGCGGACCCGAGGGTAACGCGCGGTCTGAGTGTCAGGACACATAAAGTGACAGACATTACCCCCAGGCACACAGGAGACACAGAGTGCCTCAGTGCCGGTCCGGTCTGTAAGCACCATTTAGGGAGGCCTCGGACGGGGGTTCAGCCCAGTCCGGAGTGTAAGCACCATTTAGGGAGGCCTCGGACTGGGCTGGCTCCAGTCCGGTCTGTAAGCACCATTTAGGGAGGCCTCGGACGGAGCGGAGCTGTGCAAGGCTCCCATCTCCCACTCTCCAGAGCCCCCCCAGAGAGGGATGGAAAGGAGCGCAACAGCGTACCGGGAGAACACAAAGTGTCCAGGCCCTAGGCCCTCCGGTACCTCCACCTGCGTGTGCCACAAGGGTGAGCGGGGAGGCTGTAGCAGGTCCCGACCAGGACCATATTACCTTGTCTTCAGACGCCATCACGTAAGTAGTGAGAATGCAGTGAAGTGCAAGCAAAGCGTGATCCTCCGAGCACACTAAGTTTAAAACTGAGGATGTTCCCTGCGGTAGGGGTTTATAAGCGGAGGAGGCGGTGTCTACAAACTTGTAGTACCTAGTGTGACCTCCGGAGGGCAGTGCCCTAAACCCCATTGTCTGGGTCTCCCATTATGATGACCAGAAAATATGAAGTACAAGTAGATTTTTTTCTTTTGTTCACCCTTTGTGCCAGAATAAGGGGGGTAATTTGAACTTATGGGTTTTTTATTTTTTCAGATTTGTAAAAGGTTTTTGTTTTACACTTTTTTACTGATTTTATTAAACCCCTTACTGCACTTGAAGCCTGCAATGTCTGACTGATTCTGCTGTCCAGAGCAATGCTTCAGCATCTATCTGAACAGTACAAGTGCTCATGATCTGTGAACACCGATGCTCTACCAATGTTCATAGGAACTTCATCATCACAGCAACAGGGGACATCATCTAACTTCTCTCTTTCATGACAACCCTTTGGCGCCACGTGATCACGTCACAGGTTCGTCGAAGGCGGTGAAGAATGATGAGATCCCTGCCAGCGTGTATTAGATCACACTGTCAGAGTATGTGGACACTATCTGTCTATTTAACAGGTGCTGGTGGATATCCAATCCACTCACACTTGTTAGCTACACATATTGATGTGAGCTCGCATCATAGTCAGGGACATAACTAGGAATGTATTGGTACATCTTTGATCGTGAAAGGGTTAATACATTGTATTGAAGTGTTGAAACTTTTTGATTTTTGGATGCAGATTTGCATACTGTAAAACACAATTTTCCATTTTTCATTAATTATAATTAATTAAGAAAATTTATATTTATATATTGTTATCCAGGAGTAAAAAAAAAGAGACTTAAGTAACTTTTTAATTTGCTAAAATGGGTAAGGTAAAAAATTTTTATACCGTGTTAGCCAGTAGATAGAAAAATATTAGAATTTGACAGTCCTCAGTGGTTGATACCTTTTAATGGCTAACTGAAAAGATGGTAAATAATAGCAAGCTTTCGGAACACTATGGTCTCTTCATCAGGCTGATAATGACACAGATTCTGAAGACACAAATATTTATACATATGCAGGGGAGGATGATGCAGTAAATATTAGGGATGGGCGAATCTACTCGCTAGGACTCGTTACTCTGCGAGTAGTAAGGGACTCGCAGGACTCGGTACTCTGCGAGTTTCCCAGTGATTACTCGCACGAGTCCAATGCAAATCAATATCAATCCTAGTTTTGTCAGAAACGCTGACAAAACTAGGATTGCCATTGTTTGCATTAGACTCGGCTACTGTGCCAGTGATAGCAGGGAAACTCGCAAATAACTGCTGTTACATTGCGAGCCGAGTCCAGCTGTCTTCTCTGTGCAGCTCCAGGGTCCTAGAGCCCGCCTGCTGCCTGATGTAGCAGTGCTGAGATTGTTCTCAGTCTGCTCATTCCCTGTGCATAGACATCTATATTTATGCACAGAGGATGTAGCAGAGAGGACATCGCGTTTTGGACTGCGTCGGACGGAAGAGGATTTTTTTAATTAAAGATTGAGTCCCTAATGGCTTTTTTTTTTATTTCAAATAAAAAATTTTCTCTGTGTTGTGTTTTTTTAACCCTTTATTGGAGATTCTTAGTGGCTGGGTCAAACGTGGCCTGACATTAAGAATCTCGGGCTTAATACCAGCTTGTATAACAAAGCTGGTATTAACCCCTTTATTACCCAGCGTGCCACCGCCACCAGGGCCGCTGGAAGAGCGGGGTTCAGCGCCAGAGGATGGCGCTTCAATGAACGCGCCATCTTCTGGGGCGGCTGCGGGCTGCAATTTGCAGCGGGGGGTGCCCAGAAAGCTTGGGCATCCCTGCGCTGCGGATTCCAGCCCCCAGCTGCTTAGCTGTACCTGGCTAGACATAGAAATTGCGCGGAGCCCCACGCATTTTTTTTTATTATTTAATGAATTTCAGAGTCAGAGGCTCAGAGTCAGAGTCTCGGAGTCGGAGTCTCCTCAGAGTCGGAGTCTCCTCAGAGTCGGAGTCTCAGAGTCGGAGTCTCCTCAGAGTCGGAGTCGCCTCAGAGTCGGAGTCTCAGAGTCGGAGTCGCCTCAGAGTCAGAGTCGCCTCGGAGTCGGAGTCGTCTCGGAGTCGGAGTCGTCTCGGAGTCGGAGTCGTCTCGGAGTCGGAGTCGGAGTCGTCTCGGAGTTGGAGTCGTCTCGGAGTCGGAGTCATCTCGGAGTCGGAGTCGTCTCGGAGTCGGAGTCGTCTCGGAGTCGGAGTCGTCTCGGAGTCGGAGTCGTCTCGGAGTCGGAGTCGTCTCGGAGTCGAGTCGGAGTCGTCTCAGAGTCGGAGTCGTCTCGGAGTCGGAGTCAAAAAAATGCGTGGGGCTCCGCGCAATTTCTATGTCTAGCCAGGTACAGCTAAGCAGCTGGGGGCTGGAATCCGCAGCGCAGGGATGCCCAAGCTTTCTGGGCACCGCCCGCTGGAAATTGCAGCCCGCAGCCGCCCCAGAAGATGGCGCGTTCATTGAAGCGCCATCCTCTGGCGCTGAACCCCGCTCTTCCAGCGGCCCTGGTGGCGGTGGCACGCTGGGTAATAAAGAGGTTAGGGCCAGCTTTGTATTATCAGCTGGCCCTAAGCCCGAAATTTATGGCGGTCACGCCAATATTAGACATGACCGCCATGAATTTCTATTAAATTGTTTTAAAAAAAACACAACACAGAGAAATTTTTTTATTAGAAATAAAAAAAAAAGCCATTAGGGACTCAATCTTTAATTAAAAAAATCCTCTTCCGTCCGACGCAGTCCAAAACGCGATGTCCTCTTTGCTACATCCCCTGTGTATAGATATAGATGTCTATGCCCAGGGAATGAGCAGACTGAGAACAATCTCAGCTCTGCTACATCATCTCTGTGCACAGACATTCATGTCTGTACACAGGGAATGAGCAGACTGAGAACAATCTCAGCACTACTACATCAGGCAGCAGGCGGGCTCTAGGACCCTGGAGCTGCACAGAGAAGACAGGACTCTTATCTGTGCGAGTTTCCCAGCCAGCGATTACTTACAAAGTAAACGAGTCCAATGCAAATAAATGACAAAACTAGGATTGCTTCAGGCTGAAGCTTCCGAGACACATCTGCGATTTGTAAATCTCACACTACTCGCTATTACTCGCTTCCCCATTCATTAACATTGGACTCGCTAGACTCGCAACGAGTAGCGAGTCCTGTGCTCGGACTCGCTAGAGTCAAGCGATTCCGAGTAATTTTGGATTCGCCCATCACTAGTAAATATGACAGTTGATGTAAAGCAGAATCAGTCTTTGAAGGGGGAGAAGAACTGAGGACGTAAAATGAAAATTCTGAGATAAGAGGAACAGATTGTTGAGACCTGAAAATTCCTTAGTGAATGTAGAAAGCATCCATGCGAGACAGTTCAGTAAGAAGTGTCAAAAGTTCATTGTCCTCTGACTGAAATCTGTTCAAAGATGTGATATCCCCAAATGCCCTTTCAATTGATGTAAAAACGCATGAATCCATGTGATACATTCAATCTTGTTTTGAATGTGTCAAAGGTCGTTATCAATTTGTATTCCCAAATTCTTCTCTCTTTCTGAGATTTGAAATTACTTTATAAAATGAGCAGCCTCAGGTCTGTTACCCTGTGGTCAGAGCTACAAAAATGCTTGGCTACAGGTAAGTCCTTACACCTTTCTTTTATTGTGTGGTGATGAGAATTCATTCTTGTTCTGAATTGTAGTCCGGTTGTCCCTACATACATGCCACCTATTGGACATTTGGTACATATAATTAAATACACCACGATGCTTGTGGTTCAACCGAAGCTATCTGGGATCTTGAAGTCCTGATCTGTCCTGGGAATCTTTTATCTTGTCGGTTATCATTATAAATAGACAGGTTTTGCACCTGTTCTGGTTACAGGGAAAGGTTTCTGTAGCTGCTGGAGAGCATAGGATGCTTCTGACAAAGATGTTTTTAGATTCGGAGGTTGTCTAAAAGAACAAGAGTGGGGGATCGGGAAATACTGATTTTAGTTGGGCATCTTTTTGTAGACACATCCAGAGTTCACCATGGACATTCTGCTCTCTCTGCACCCCCCAACCCCCCACAGCAGTAACAGCTAGTGACCCCATTACTAGTATACCGTATATACTCGTGTATAAGCCGAGTTTTTCAGCACAAAAAATGTGCTGAAAAGTCCCCCCTCGGCTTATACACGAGTATATACGGTAATAATAATAAAAAAAAAAATATACAGCCCCCCCGTGGTATACCGGGCCCCCCCTGTGGCAACCTGTAAAGGAAGCGATGATTATACTTATCGGGTCGCCGACGCCGACGCCGCCGCTCTGTCACCGTCCGTCACCGCGCTCCTCCTGGTCTTCATGCTTCCTTCACCGTCGCACAGGAAATGACGTCATTTTCTGTGCGCCGATGAAGGAAGCATGAAGACGGGAAGGAGCGCGGTGACGGACGGTGACAGAGCGGCGGCGTCGGCGTCGGCGACCCGATAAGTATAATCATCGCTTCCTTTACAGGTGGCCACAGGGGGGGCCCGGTATACCAGGGGGGAGGGCTGTATACAGCCGGGTACCGCTGTATACAGCGGGGGCTGCTGTATACAGCGGGGGCTGCTGTATACCCCTCTGGGGCTGCTGTATACCCCTCTGGGGCTGCTGTATACCCCTCTGGGGCTGCTGTACACCCCTCTGGGGCTGCTATATACCCCTCTGGGGCTGGGGCTGCTATATACCCCTCTGGGGCTGGGGCTGCTGTATACAGCTCTGGGGCTGCTGTATACCCCTCTGGGGCTGCTATATACCCCTCTGGGGCTGCTATATACCCCTCTGGGGCTGCTGTATACCCCTCTGGGGCTGCTGTATACCCCTCTGGGGCTGCTATATACCCCTCTGGGGCTACTGTATACCCCTCTGGGGCTGGGGCTGCTGTATACCCCTCTGGGGCTGCTGTATACAGCTCTGGGGCTGCTGTATACCCCTCTGGGGCTGCTATATACCCCTCTGGGGCTGCTGTATACCCCTCTGGGGCTGCTGTATACCCCTCTGGGGCTGCTATATACCCCTCTGGGGCTACTGTATACCCCTCTGGGGCTACTGTATACAGCTCTGGGGCTGCTGTATACAGCTCTGGGGCTGCTGTATACCCCTCTGGGGCTGCTATATACCCCTCTGGGGCTGCTGTATACCCCTCTGGGGCTGCTGTATACAGCTCTGGGGCTGCTGTATACCCCTCTGGGGCTGCTGTATACAGCTCTGGGGCTGCTATATACCCCTCTGGGGCTGCTATATACCCCTCTGGGGCTGCTGTATACCCCTCTGGGGCTGCTGTATACAGCTCTGGGGCTGCTGTATACAGCTCTGGGGCTGCTGTATACAGCTCTGGGGCTGCTGTATACCCCTCTGGGGCTGCTGTATATACCACTGGGGAGGCTACTGTATACTACCACTGGGGAGGCTGCTGTATACTACCACTGGGGAGGCTGCTGTATACCACTGAGGGGGCCTGTATACCACACTGCTGGGGGCTGTATACCTGTGCTGGGGTCCACCCTCGGCTTATACACGAGTCAATAGGTTTTCCCAGGTTTTGGGGGCAAAAGTAGGGGGGTCGGCTTATACACGGGTCGGCTTATACACGAGTATATACGGTAATAACAACTAAAACATCCCCATGGAAATCACAATGATACATCATAATTACATTTAGAAGTTCTGTTTATGACAGTATTCAACATCAACAAACACATTTAGAAGAAATCCAGGTATTGTACAAGTGATTAGATAATGTTATTTTTTAAAATAAAGTACAGTACAAGGCTAAAGTAAAATGTTGTTTACTTGCGTTTTGTTAAAATTAGTCTTACAGGCCATTCAGTTCTTCTAGGGGTGTGTATAGCTACTCTCCGACTAGAACATTGGTAATAATCCTTCTTTTGAAAAGTGGATGATTACAGTCTTTAAGCTCAGTACATAAGAGTGTTTTATAGAATTATAGTAACATTGTTTGGTCAGTTTGATCTAAAGTCTAGACTACACGGTATATTTGACTCAAATAAATCTGACACAATATATATAGTCATGAATAGTTTGTATATTTATACAGTGTCAGACTGGCCCACAAGGACACCGGACATGCTCCAGTGGGTCCTGGTCCTTTGTAAGCCCCCAAGCAGAACATAGAGGCAGCCTGCCCAGAACTGTTCCATGGCCATTTAAATGGTTGGCAGCCCACAGGCTGGCTGTTGATGTCAGTGCGTGGCATGATGTTACTGCCATGCACCATGTGCTGATGGTGTCTCCCGGTCCTTGAGATGCAGCATCAATTTTGTTGACTGCCAACTTATCAGAGACATCACTGCGTTGCACTATGTGCTGATGCAAGCTTCTGGCCTCTGGTGAACAGTTCAATCACCTTGTGAAGCAACAAGGGGATCAGCATGGCGGCGCAGGAGTGCAGGGTGGTAAGAAGATTTTTTTAACATCTCTATAGATTCTACAGGATGGAGGGACATAGGAGCCCAAAACAGAGGACATTTAATAAAGTTCCCCATTGTAAACTAAAACGGCCCCTTTTGGTGGACATTATTAGAATAAGCAGCCGGATGGGGTAAATTATGAAAGGGGTGAGAATTACCATAAAAATTTCAAAGCAACTAAGGATTCAAGATGTAGAATTACTCGAACTGCTTTCCTATTCTTTTTTCACTTCCTGTCTGATGATGCTTCATTTGAGAATTCCCAGTACATGCTGGAATACTCAAACAAAACGTCATCAGGTAACAGAAGCTGCTGTCACTGATACAACTTCTCCCATCTTCTTTAAAGAAAGCATCATCAGTGATGCTCTGTTAAGGGGTTCGTCCCTGCGCACTGTGCACTCTGCGATGTGCACATCATGAATTCTGTTGACGGCTTAGATTAGATTTGAAGACGCACCAACAAATGGGACAATGTTGAGGACCGTAAATGCAGTAGTTGGCCAAGGAAACTCAGTGCAGCAGATAAAAGACTCATCATGCTTTTTTCCTTTCAAAATCAGAAGATGTCCAGCAGTATCATCAGTTCAGATTTGACAGCAACTAGTGGGATTTGGCTAAGTTCATTCACTGTTTTGGAGTAGTTTGTCCAGAAATGAACTTTATGAAAGAATTGAAGTAAAAAACCTATACATCTGCAATGAAACAAAGCCAAATGACTCACCTCTACGCAAAAACATAGGAATGGGGGTTCAGAAAAATAACAGCAGCTGCTCTTGATTAATGAGTAAAATTTTCAAATACTTGTCTGCCACAGAAAGCACTTTGTTCGCCAAAGGGCTGATGAATGGATACAATTGTAAGCAGATGGGCTACAAGTTGCATTCCTCCCTGAAGACCACAACTGCACTGATGAGTTGTAGTGTGTATTGTGATATTTAAAATACTCCCTGAGGAAGCTGAAGCGAAACGCACGTCGGGGCATCTTGCATATGCATACACTTTGCACTTCAATGGACAAGGATATCTTACCTTATATGTACAGTCACTGATCTTTCTACTATATTCTCCATCTTACATTCTTTATTCTGAATTGTGGTCTCCACTTACTATGGTTTAATTTGTCTTATGGTATTCTTGGGTAAAAATCTGTGATAATACAGGTCATTTTTTGATGTAGAAAGTATATAATCACTTGACATCCCATGTCTTTATGTTCTCTTTGTGCTTTCCATGTACTTTTATTTATTTTTTTATATTTATCATGCGTCTTGATTATTCTTAATTATTGCAATCTTTAGGTTTTCAATATATTTGGTGTTGCCCTAACTTTTGGACTACTGTCTTTTTGATTTCCTTTGTCTTCAGTATATATAGATGTAAGGTTTTGTAAATATTGTATTGTGTAAACTGCAATGTATTGTTATACAGTATGTTTTGTAGTAGTATAATGAGCAATACAGAAACAGTGTTTGTAGATATAAGATAAGATAATGTATAGTGATAGGAATGTTATGTAGCAGTGTGTTACAGGAGCAAGCAGCAATGTTATGTAGGCTGTAAGGCATTGTTTGGTATAAGATGTATAGGAATGTTAGATGGGCAGAAGTTCCTTCTTAGCAAACATCCTAATTACTGACTGTAAGACAAGTAATAGTTAAGTGTTGGTACTAGCCCACAAAGGTTAGCTTATAGGGTAAGTGACTGTTTCCCTGTAGAGCACTATATTGCAATCCACTAGTGATTAGTAAAGATGTACAAGACAGATAGGTTTTCAAGACCACATGAAGTGGTTAACTTGTGGCAACTACAATGTAGTAACTGGAATGAGGTAGCATGAACCTTTGAAGTGACTGTATCATCAGACTGAACAACCGGAGAGAACTATTCACAAACAAGCTGCTCTAAACTAAAGGAGCTAGAGTATGGACAATTGGCCATGACCATTGACCATCAAGGCATGGGGTTATCATCCCAGGCGAGTGACGGTGTTCAACTTTCTGAGGTGGGGCACTTTCTGGTGAATGTGAAGCTAAGGCTCTTCAGTGGCACTATGGAAAACCTTCTACCCTCTCCTACGACCTTCACATGGAAGTGTCTGAGAGCCTGCTGATTCATTTCTACCAAACATTTCTGACCCCATGAAGCCTCTGCTATGCAAGTAAAGGAGACATAGACCCACTGAGAGGAAAGGTGAATATCAGGAACTGTGAAGTTGTGTTGTGCTGTGCTAAGAAATTTGAATTCAGCAAGATCAGGAACAACCCAGTGGAAAATAAAACTGTATCTGATGCCATACTGTGAAATGGAAAGTGTGTAAATTTGTTTCTAAAAACTGAGGAAACTGTTAAGTAACACACTTGTTTAATAAGAACTATTGGTGTGTACGGCTGGGGTCACAGTAGCATTTTTCACATGCGTTTTTGGAGACCTGCGTTTTCAAAAACGCATGTAAAAAACGCACCCATAGGCCCCCATGTTAAAAAACGCATGCCCTAATAGCCAAAAAGCACGTGTGACAGTCCCATGCGTTTTTGGTGCTTTTCCAAAAACGCATGCGTTTTTTAATATGGGGCCTTATGGGAAACGCATGCAAAAACGCATGTACAATTAGTGCCATTCAAAAACGCATGCGTTTCCCATAGGATCCCATGTTAAAAAAACACATGCGTTTTTCAAAATGCACCAAAAAATAGTACATGCACTATTTTTGGGTGCAGATTCCAAAACGCAGCCAAAAACGCAGGGAGCCATCAGACACCTTAAAAAACTCATGATGACATGAAAAACGCATGTAAAAAAGCATGCGTTTTTAAAAGGCACTAAAAAAAACGCATGTCAACTGTGACCACAGCCTATGTCAGTTTCTACTGCGGTCTAGTCCTGGCTTGCCAAAGGCAATGGCAACAAGCAGCCTCCTGAAATGCATGACCTTCACCACACAAACCCATGAACCTAGTCAGGGCCATGGTTGTTTTGCAGCATACTGATGCATCTGAAGTCCATCCCTTGTCTGCAACAACCGCTCCACACCACCCTACACAATCACAAGTGTGTGCATGCAACTGTGAAGCATAGTAGAATCTACTTACAAGTTTGGGGCTGTTTGTGGCTGTTGTGTTGGGGATTTGGTCAGGATTAATGCTGACAGTGTCCTCAGTGCTGAGAAATACAAATACTTATCCATCATGCAATACCGTCAATGAGATGTCTGGCTCTAAATTTATTCAAAAGCAGGACAATGACCCAAAACATACAGCCTGTGCCATTAAAGGGGTAGTCAGAAGGCAAACGCTTTTTCCTCCTTATATCTCTATAAATCTAAGCTATTTTCTAATAATCTTAAACATTCTCTATCCTTTCCTCACTACACTGTTTTCCTCTTTTTTTCGTTTCCTGTCGGATATTTCGCTGGAGAATTTCCAATGCAAGCTGGAATTACTAAAAAAAAGTCATCGTGGCAGAGTCTGCGGTCACTGCCACGGCTCCTGTCAACCTCCCTGAAATGAAGCACCAACATTGATGGTCCTTTCAGGGGCTCATCCCTGTTCTGTCAATGTACACAGAATGATTTGCGCAGGATGAGATCTGTTGTCAGCTTAGATGCAAGCAGGAGACTAGTGCCTGCCCCGCAGATGACATCTCTGGTCTCTGTTGGGTATTCTCACACCGATCTGTTTCCAGCTTATTACTATTCACCTAAGCTAGGGTTTCCTAAACTGTAGCTCGGAAGCCACATGTGGCTCAAGGGTAGGTGACATGTGGCTCGTGGCTGTCCGCCAGGTTGTTTCATTAGCACCAGGTCTAACAAACAGATATGAAGAGCAGGTTCCTGGGTGGTGACCTTTGTGAGTAGCCCCACACAGAAGAGCAGATCTGAATGGAGGTAAAGTAGGTACCCCTGGATCTTGGTGTACTGCCTCAGTGTAATTTCTGTTGAAAAGCTTTGACTGTCATTACACTGGTAATGGAGACTCTTTGTGTCACTGCTGTGAGAAGGATGGAAGCTGAATGTGGCTTGTGACCCTCAGTCAGAGCATAATGTAGCTCTCAAGACCAGAAAAGTTGTTGACCTCTAATCTAAAGGTACCATTACACGGTACAACTTATCAGCGATGTTGTTTGCGATTTCGGGAGCGCGCTGATTTTTTGGACACCTGTGAACAGCGCTGGTGAGCTGTCACACGTCCACATATCGTGGACAACTCACCAACAATGTTGTGAGCAGGAATCGTTCACAAACACCACGAACAATCCCTGCTCACTGCTGTGAATGGGAGAAGCTGGCCATCACATCACTATTGCGGTGTCACACCAAACTATGCTGCAGGTTGCTTAAATTGAAGTTGACAGGTTTTCCTGCATGCCTGAAAACCTGTCAACTCCGACTTGAACAACTATCATTGTTGAATCGTGCGTTTACACGCAACGACGCAACAACGATGTCGTTTCAACATCGTTCCTGACATCACTTTTGAACGATGTCGGGAGCGAAGTTGAAACGTATAACTGGGCTTTTAGCCATGAACAGAATGTGTGATGTGCACATTGCAGAGTGTACAGTGTCAGTGATGAACCCCTTAAAAGAGCATCTCTGATGATTCTTCATTTAAAGAAGAGTGGAGATGTTCTAGCAGTGACAGCAGCTTCTGCCTCCTGATGACGTTTTGTTTGAGTATTCCAGCATGTACTGGGAATTCTCAAATGAAGCTTCATTAGACAGGAAGTGAAAAAAGAATAGAAAAGCAGTTAGACTAGTGAGGGAAGGATAGGGTAATTTTTAAAACAAATCTATTAGAAAACTGCTTAGATTATGGGAGCTAGGAAGAAAATGACTTTGCATTCTCATCACCCCTTTAACCCCTTCACGACCTTGGACATATGGGTATGTCTAAGGTTGCCTCTCGCCCTTTGATACAAGCTCATGCAATGAGCTCGCACATTACCTGCACATGTCAGATGATCTGAGCAGATGATATGTGCAGCTAACAAGACCAATTGGATCAGCGATCCGATTAACACTATTAACCCTTTAAATCACTGACAGCACGATCGAAATCACCATGGTGGAGATCGCTCCATTCCTCGCTGGAATCAGCAGCCTTATGATGTGATTATGGGACTTATGGAATGCGTTGTCATTACAGCCCTGTACTCATGTCAATGTACAATTTAAGAAAGAGCTTTGCCTGAATTGAACAATTTACTTTTCGATCATATGGATGACCAAGTGCATGTTTACCAATTGAAAAAGTGACACTAGGATGTACTAGAAAAAGAAGATAAGTCATCAGAGATAGTCATGCGATGTACTATGTTCTATTAGAAATCTTGGATCTCTACATTAATATGGATGTTACATTTGCCACTTACTTAAACTATGTTGTAGAGCAAGTAGTCTTTTATTGCAACCATATCATTGAGTGTCTATAGAAAGTACAGTACTTGAAACTTTATTTTTCTGTATTGAGGCCATACTTTACATCTGCTGCAAATGTGTTCTGGTCAGGCCCGGCGTCAGCACCCGGCGCACCCGGGCAAGTGTCGGGGCCCGACTGCTTGGAGGGGGCCACACGGGCCCCTGAGGGCTAGGGTCACACTTGCATTTTGACCCTAGCCTGACGCAAGTATTGTCTGCTGCAGCGCAGAGCGTTTAATGCTATGCGCTGCCAGCAATGGAGCCCATAGAAACCCGATGTTTACATTGCCAACCAGTGGTTGGCAAGGTAAACATCGGGTTTCTATGGGCTCCAGCGCATAGCAATAAACGCTATGCGCTGCAGCCGAAAATACTTGCATCAGGCTAGGGTCACAAAGCAAGTGTGACCCTAGCCTCAGGGGCCCCTGAGCACTGCTCCCACAGCCAGGGCCATATCCAGGGATCAGGGGGCAGCTGGGGGGTCATTTTCAGCCTCCTGCAGCACCGGAGGTCTCCCTCCTCCCCCCTCCATGGGAGCTGACAGAGCCGCACACTCTGGGCTGACAGGACCTGTGATGATGTCAATGGAGGGTGGAGTCAGGGGTTGTCACATGATCAGCTCCTCAGTGCAATGCATGCAGGACTCTGCTGTGCTGGGCATCCATCACTATGCTCAATTAGGTAAAGTTTGTGTGGGGTCAGGAGGCATTTATAGTGTGAATGTAGCAGAGGCGAGTGTGTAGTAGGTGTATGGCAATTAGGTGAAGTTTATGTGTGGGCTCAGGAGGATTTTCCAGTGTGAATGTAGCAGAGGCGAGTGTGTACTAGGTGTATGGAACGGAGCCGAGTGGGTACTAGGTATACGGAGCAGAGCCGTATGTGTACGAGGGGTATGGAGCGGAGCCGTGTGTGTACGAGGTGTACGGAGCGGAGCCGAGTGTGTACGAGGTGTACGGAGCAGAGCCGAGTGTGTATGAGGTGTACGGAGCAGAGCCGAGTGTGTACGAGGTGTACGGAGCAAAGCAGAGTGTGTACGAGGTGTATGGAGCAGAGCCGAGTGTGTACGAGGTGTATGGAGCAGAGCCGAGTATGTACGAGGTGTATGGAGCAGAGCCGAGTGTGTACGAGGTGTATGGAGCAGAGCTGAGTGTGTACGAGGTGTATGGAGCGGAGCTGAGTGTGTACGAGGTGTACGGAGCGGAGCTGTGTGTGTACGTGGGGTATGGAGCGGAGCCCTGTGTGTACGAGGTGAACGGAGCGGAGCCATGTGGGTACTAGGTGTACAGAGCGGAGCCGTGTGTGTACGAGGGGTATGGAGCGGAGCCATGTGGGTACTAGGTGTATGGAGTGGAGCCGCGTGTGTACGAGGTGTACGAGCGGAGCCGAGTCCATACGAGGTGTATGGAGCAGAGCCGTGTGCATACGAGGTGTATGAAGCAGAGCCGCATGTGTACGAGGTGTACGGAGAAGAGCCGAGTGTGTACGAGGTGTTCGGAGCAGAGCCGCATGTGTACAAGGTGTATGGAGCAGAGCCGCGTGCGTACGAGGTGTATGGAGCAGAGACGCGTGCGTACGAGGTGTACGGAGCAGAGCCGCGTGCGTACGAGGTATGTGTACCAGTGGTAGTTCCCCGCGGATTCCGCTCCTATAATCCCAGCCACCTTTGCCAGCAGCATTCTTCTCCATAGTCTCTTCTGCCGCTGTCTGCATTCTGCAGCTCAGCATGGAGGGGCACGATGTTGTCATCACTGTGCTGATATGTGCAGAGCGACCGGAGGAGAACGGAGCGTTGAGAAGAAAGGTGAGGAGAAAGAGAGATCCGGATGGCCAGACACTCAGCTTGGCTGCGGTGCCACCCATATGGCAGTGCGGCTCCATTGAGCTGCTTGCATTATTTGTGAGCTTCAGGATGCTTGTGTATATACCAAGCATCCTCAGATACACAAAAATGCAACATTTTGCATTTGAAGGGTATTTTTAAAAAGCGCAAGGGAATGCAAATGCATTTTAGCCCGCTCCTAACAATGTGTAATATACTAACTGTCAGAAACAGCTCTTGCTGGTTTCGGCAGTCACTGTTTCTGTAAGGCTGCCTTCACATAGGCTATTTTTTAAAAATGTGGCAGTTGCGGTAAAAAAAACACACATCTGCCGCATTTTCCGCTTAGCGGCTGCACTTGCTGCACATTTAAGGCAAGCCCCATGCATTGTCTATGGGGCCTGCGGTAAGTGTGCGGCAATATATATATATATATATATATACATATATATATATATATATATATATATATACACACGGTATATATATATA
This sequence comes from Allobates femoralis, assembly GCA_033576535.1. Lineage (NCBI taxonomy): Eukaryota > Metazoa > Chordata > Amphibia > Anura > Aromobatidae > Allobates > Allobates femoralis. Next base: position 672,051,990 of record JARQOC010000003.1, read on the forward strand.
TATATTACATATATATATATATATATATATATATGTATACATATATATATTATATATACATATACATATATATATATATATATATATATATAATATAATATATAGTCCGCGATATCTACTAAAGGGGGCCCACTGAGGCCTTTTCGCCCGGGGCCCACAGAAACCTGGAGCCGGCCCTGGTTCTGGTGATCTGTAAATATTGTAGATGTCAGAAGACTGCCCCTATAAGAAGGTAGAACCTGTTGATGGGTTTGGCTAACATGTATACCACAATTTTGTGACACTGATTAGCCTCTAACAAGTATATAGATTATATTATAATAAAGGAGTGAAACCTATTAATGTCAGTGGACTACACCTCCCCAACACCTTACTTACGTATTAGTATTCCTTTTGACATTGGATTGAACTGCAATTATATTATTGTTACCGTCTCAATGAATACATGCCGCGTGCAACACATCTATGCCCCATGTGCACCGCCACCTTTATCCATTAGCCACATCATTATAGTCAAGTTCTTCAGTTCTCTTTTAGACATTACACTATTTATATCCTGGATTTCACATTAATTTCTTCGAAAAGCAATGAGGAGTCTTGATCTTGTGGTTAGGAATAAAGTCTAAATCATGTATAATATTATAATAGCGCATTTCCTGCTGATATTTTATCTCTATATTTTACCATTGGGAACAGAAGTAAATTGGTTTGGTCAAACTTCTGGTTATATTAAATGACCCGTTGTCATAAAAATTACGCAGTCATGAAAAAGCAATGGGGAAAATTATATACCACTGCTATAATGTGGGTATTTTTTAAACACATTATACAGTATGTTATGAGTCATTATGACATAATATTGATGATGGAAGTTTTAAGGAAGGTAATATAAAAGTGACAAGAATTGAAACTTCTATAGTTGTCACTGTAATTATCTTAGAAATCAGTGCAAATCACAAGCACGTCTTGATCCACCATGCTAAATGAGGGATATAACAGTTTGTAACAAAGCATGTCACACCATTCATATAGTAACAATGCCGTCAAAATGAATTTGCTCCATGCAATTCATGATCTAATTAAGAGCCAGAGATATAATGGAAGATTGAAAAAAATAGATGTGTACATAGTTACGGTATTTCCCACTGTGGAGGACAATGATGCGCAAAGAAGCAGTAACAAAGAATGATGGATTCGCAATAATGGCTGCTGCTAGGAGGTGAGAAAGTAATAATACAAGGAAGAATAAAAGTGCTGACAGTGTACAGGCAAGGCAAGATTCTTAAAGTGCTATTGAATTATAGCTGCATATAGAATCAAACAGATATATAGAGCATGTTGAGGGTTGTAGTTCAGTGAAAGCTATTTGAATCAGTAGTTACTAGTGTTAAGCGAGAACTACCATGCTTGGGTGCTCAGTACTTGTAACAACCAGTTGGATGCTCGGATGGGTGCAACTCGAGTACCGAGTATGATGGAAGCCAATTGGAAATTCGAGCTTTTCCGGAAAAAAGCTCAACTTCCCCATTGACTTTTATTATATTCAGGTACTTGGCTCTCGCCCATCTGATCATCCAACTGCTTGTTATGATCACGTGAGCATGGTAGTGCTCGCTCAACACTAGTAGTTACGTATAGGAAGCTACTTCATTATAATATGCATTACCTCATATTTTATACATAAAGACTAAATATTAATTTAAGGTTTTATAAAACTTACTTTCAGGTAATGAAGGTCTCCACATTCTGGATCCTCATGTAACAGCCACAATGATGATGAGTATGCCTCGATTTGAAGAACCAAGCAAAATCATACATTAATTTCAATGGTCACTATGTAACACATTACTTGGATTGTGTAGGAGCATCAAGTGAGTTGGATGTTTGTTGCTTAATTCCCCCTGTAGATTATAGTCGATCGTTGTAAAGGGTCAATTTTAACTTTTAGGATTGCTTCTTCCAATAGTTGGAACTAGAGTTTGTCTACTTTCTTCCTGAAAAGACAATTCACTGTCGATCATTAACAGTTCCACCATTTTGATGCCCAACTATTAAGGTACCGTTACACTCTTCAATGTCGTAACAACCTCACTAACGATCTCAAGTGCACGCGGTCGTTAGGACATCATTTTGACATCGTTGGTGAGATGTCACACGTCTAGATATCGTGGACGATGCACCAACGATCCAGGGAGCAGCTATTGTTCGCACAACCCAGTGAACAATACTTGTTCATTGATGTGAATGGTGCGAAGTCGTGAAAGACATCGTTATTGCGGTGTCACACAGAATGATGCAGCAGGTTGGCTGATCATGGATCGTTTGATTGGAGAACATGTTCTCAAATCTGCGATTAACGATCCTACAATTTATCGTAGTCATATTACAGTGTTACACACAACGACGTACTAACGATGTTGTTAGAAAGACTCCAAACCCGTGACGTTTGTGCGATATCGTTCACGATATCTTATCGTGTAACGGTACCTTAGGATTGACATTGGGAGATCTTACTAATAAGACTGTCCAAGTCAGACAAAACAATATTATTTCACGTGTACGTGAGCAAAGCAACTGGAAAACTGAGAACAATTTCCCCAGTTATCTAAAGGTACCTTTACACGCGGCAACTTTTCTAGGAATTTCACTGGCAACTTACTGGTTGCAGTGAAATCATGGAGACATTGTTCTATTTGTACACAGCAACAAGATAGAACAATGTGTCCATGATTTCACGGCAACCAGTAAGTTGCAAGTGAAATTCCTAGAAAAGTTGCTGCGTGTAAAGGTACCCTTATGGTACCTTTACACGCTGTCACTGCGGGCAGCAACAGGTAGACATCGCACGTGCATGTGCGCGTTTTCAACAGTGGATACCGATCCCTGATGCCGCATATACACGCCGCCACAACGTGGTCCACAGAAGGTATCTGCGTTCCCCGGAAGTGCCGACAGGTGCCGCGGCTTACCTCCTGTTGAATACCTTCCCTGGTTTACACGCTGCTACCACAAAGGAATATGGGCGTACATATTGCGCGCCGCAAGTACATAGGCGTGACAGAGTTGTGTATTAAGTGACGCTCGTACGCTGATTGGACAACACAATAGCATCATGATTGGTCAGCCTGCACAGGAAGGCTGGCTAATACATGGCGCCATTGCAAATGTGTATAGTGAATGGTCAGCTCTTTAAATATGGCGCCCTGTGCAGGGACAGCCAATGGTAACACAGTAACCCCACCAATGATCGCTGATGGGGCGTGGTATCCATGATGCTGTGGCATGCCCCAGGGAATTCGTAGGCCACGCAAATACCTTGCCTGTGCCCCGATTACACGCCACCACCATAGGAATTGTTTCTTCCTGTTTTTGAGCACGGCTCAGAAACAGGTATCAGAAGGAACTGCAGGGCACAGGGAGGAACTTCCCGATTTACACGCCGCTATTTCGTAGTGATTTCATGGCAACAGGCACAATTATCCCAATGTCCAGCAACAAAGAGAGGGAGGGCACCACCTATAGGGTAACTTTACTGCGTGTAAACAATGGAGTTAGAGTCACACAGGCAATCGGGTGCCAGCAGAATAGAATCCATTAAGCAATTGTAAGAAAAGAGCGGCACTCACCGAAATAGCAGCATGCGGAGTCCTTTATTATAACTAACGGTTAGTGACCCGTTGAAGGGCAGCACGCCCGAAACGGTGCCGTCGTCACCCGGTCCCCCTCCCTGCACTGTGTAACAACAATCCCAATAAAGGACTCCGCATGCTGCTATTTCGGTGAGTGCCGCTCTTTTCTTACAATTGCACAATTATCCCAATGCCTGCCAGTTTCTTCTTCCTGTGGTGGCGTGTAAAGATACCTTTAGAGAAAAAGTGTTCAACAAAAAAGGACAGAAAACATCATAATCAGTGCAGTACAAGAGATTTGAAGAAACAGAAGAAGTAAATACTTTCTTGATCCATGTACTAAAGTATAGAAATAAAGGCAACGCTTGTCTGAAGTGGAAACCTTCTGTAGTTTGTAAAGTATTTCCTAGTTGTAAAGCTACAGATCTTCCTATACAGATATTTTACTTTATAGAAAGCTTTGCGCAAGTGCTGGTGTTTCACATACCTACTCATGTCCCCACTCCCACTATGTCTTTTATGGGAAGTACAAGTTCCACCCAGCATGTGTTAGTGATAGTAGTTGGGGCCAATTGCAATAAATCGTCCAGCTACAATCCAACTAAAATCCCATATACCTTGTCACATGTACCAGCTTTTGTATATTGTAAGTAAAGAAAATCACCTGATGAAGACGGTCTTCCATACCGTCGAAAAGCGTTGTGGAGTGTGGATGAGGCTCAAATAAAGGTTTGTTAAACTTTACCCCTCCTGTGGTGTTCCTTGGCGCTCCAGCAGAATTCTACAGCATCTTCTTCTTTCCACAGCTTTTGTATATTATCGTTGCACGCTATTAGAACTGAATTTCTGTGTTCTAATATGGCTGCATTCTTAACCAGTCTTCTGACCAAAACTGGTTTGACCCTGAAGCTTTCCATACATATTATATGGCTGTCTACCGAACTATCATCTCAGCCAATTCTCCCATAACAAAACAGTGTTCTCTATGGAAAGCTGACACACCATTCAGTGTTCGGTACAGACCCCGAACTTTACCATTCGGGTTCAGCCATCACTAGTGTGTAGATGTACATTATTGAGCTGATAAGGCACGCAGAAGAGGAAAAGTGAAAAAGCAGGTATAGTATAGTAGGTATAGCAAGTATAGGAACAATGTAGGTGGAGAAGCAGGTACACAAAGAGAATCTTTCAGATGATTTTCTAGTACAGTGCTAATGATATTTTTAAATAGGGCTTTAGCATTTCTTTCACGATCAGTAACTTTTATTGCTGTAGCTTTTCCTATTATCTTGTTATAAGCTCCAGAGAATTGAGTGTCATGTATCAGTTAATCAAGCCTATGTGAATTCTAATTGTATATGCCCTGATCCCACACCGACCTGTCAGTGCTTTTACTATCATTATTGAGATCCAGGAGAGAGTATGGTTCAGGATAGCAGTGGAAATTCAGTCTGAATTTTCTATCGCTGATGTCAGCACTGAGAATTGGGAGAGTATAGCAAGGCATATGCAATTTGTATTTACATATAGTTGACTAGTTACTACATCATACTGAATTCTCCGGAGCTTACAACAAGATAACAGGATAAGGTACAGTAATAAAAGTTATGGATCAGGAAAGGTGTGATGACCATCTGCTGCAAAGGCTGAGCTGCTGGTAAGGCAGCACCCCAAGAAACTCCGAGACCCTTTACCCCTTTACAGGGATTTGGATTTACAGTGGAGCCCAGGATGTAGCTGCCTATAGGTGAGCAACAGACCGGAGCAGGGAGGTCGCAAGGAAGAGACAAGGCTAGGAGGTCAGGGAATAGACAAATTCAGTATCCAAATGAGTAGTCAGAATGCAGCATCAAAACTGGGAGGGCAGCAAAAGTATAAATCATCAGGTGCCGGTAGAAGGGTTAAAATCCAGGCAAAGGTTAGAGTCAATATAATAGCGTAAACTACTACCCAACTAGATAGTTGGGAAAACCAAAAATGTATCTGGCGGTTTGTAGGACAGGCCCCAAGATATTTGAAGGGCGAAGTCCCCTCTCATAGGCTGGAGCTCACAGCCTGATGACCTCATTCGGGACGCCCCTAGGCCAGATGGTGATGTGCGATTGGTACCAACCACCCCACTTCTGATAGAGGAATGAAGCCAGCACTTACCAGATGCATCTGCAGGGACCTCTCTCCTGTAACCAGCATCACCCACAGCAGGAGTATGGTGATGCACAGCAACAGAACAAATGGAGCAGGTCCCGATGAGGACATGGCCCCCCTACCACCAGCACCACTAGCCGAAGGAATCCGGCGCTGCCTAGCGACTGGGGCAAGAATAACAGTCACTGAGTCCAACGGCGATGTGACAAAAGGACTGCTTAAGCCCTATTTAAAGATATCATTAGTATTGTACTAGAAAATCACTTGACAGGTTCTCCTTAAAGAAGCACTTTCATTCAGATTTTTTATACATTACATATGTGTAAATATGCATGTAACGTAGAAGGATATAGATCAGCGGTACTCAACACAAAAGTATTAGACTGGTCATTGTACTCATATTTTTAGTAAAACTTTGCAGCTGGGGTAGCAGGGAGAAGGTAGATGTGTGCAACAAGTGCACTAACTCTGATGACAGCCATTTTGTATTGCCGTGCAATTCTATGAGTCTGAACCTGCATGTAATGTAATGTGAGTGTATTAATATAGCCACCTACCGCTGCTCTCTCCATTGTCCAGTGCCTTCTCCTCTTCTGAGTGATGTCACTACAATTGCAATTAGCTGGCTCATTCTTAGCACAAAGAAGTCTTTTTTACAATGTAAAGCTATAGAGCCCTGTTCTGGCACTCCATTGGTTTGGTAGCGGTGACGTCACTGAGAAGAAGAAAATAAAGGTGCTGGACACCGGAGAGAGCCACAGTAGCTAGCGTAAGTATAGAAACTCACACTACATTACATCCACATACACAATTATTAAAAAAAACTTACCGTATAAGGTCGGTATAAGCCGAGTTTTTCAACACAATTTTTGCGCTGAAAAGTGCTCCCTTTGGCTTATACTCGGTAAGTGTACAGGCTCAGTGGGGGGGGGGGGGGCGGTAATCAGGTGCAGGAGGAGGCGGGGGGACACTGCAGTAAGAGCGGAAAGGTCACGTGGGCCCGCTCATTAGTGCAATTCAATATGCACTTCATCCCCCTGTCTATCAGCGGCAGGAGGAGTGGTGTATATTACATTGCACTATGTATACTCGCCCCCCTATCATCAGTATCGCTGCTGCACCGGTCACATGACGCCGGCAAAAGCAGGTAGACCGAAGGACGCAGTGGTGACATAGCAAAGGAGGGTGAGAATGATCAATGGTTTATTATTTTATGGTGTGCGGAAGCATGGTGGCATACACTGTGATGATGGGGGTGAGTATACAGGTACCTTTACATGCCGCCACTATCCCTGGCATCCGGTATCAACCGTACGTGCACCGCACGTTTTTAACGGTTGCTAACGTTTGCCGATACCGCATGTACACGCCACCATTGCGTTGTCAACTGAAGGTATCGTGGTTCCCCGGAAGTGCCCACAGCTCCTGCGGGAAACATCCGGTTGAATTTCTTCGCCACTTTTATTATTATTATTATTTATTTATATAGCGCCATTGGTTCCATGGCGCTTTACATAAGGAGTGGGGGTAACAAGTACAGGTACAGTACACATGAGCAGTCAGTGCTTGCTGATACACGACGGGAGAGGATCCTGTCCACGAGGGCTCACAGTCTACAAGGGTGGGGAGGACACGATAGGGGGGGCTTTACATGCGGCAATCAGTAGGGAATTGTGGGCGTACATGTTCTGCGGCGCTAATACTTAGGCGAGAAATACTCGTGTATTCCGTGACGCTAACACGCTGATTTGACAACGCAATAGGTCATGATTGGCCAGCCTGCGCAGGAAGGCTGGCTAATACATGACGCCATTGCAATTCTGCAGTGTGAATGGACAGCTGTTAAATATGGCGCCCTGTGAAGGGACAGCCAATGGTAACACTGTAGCCCCCACCAATCATCGCTGATGGGGCACGTATCCATGAGGCTGTGGCACGCCCCTGGGAAATCACTAGGAGACGCTCATTCCATCCCTGTCCCCCGTTTACACGCCACTACCATGGCAATTATTCCTTTGTGTTGCCTTGAATTTTTGAACACAGCTCGGAAACAGGTATCTGAAGCGACTGCGAGACACCCAATCACTTTTCCAAATTACACGCTGCCACTTGTAGCAATTTCAACGCCACAGCCACAAAAATACCGATTGCCAGGCAGTTGCTACCATGCAGTGGCGGCGTGTAAAGGTACCTTACCAGTGGTGGGGGGTATATACCTGTGATGGGAGGGTATATACCAGTGGTGGGGACTTATATACTAGTGATGTGGGCTTATATACCAGTGATGGGGGCTATATACCAGTATTACCAGGATGTGGGGCCATATACCAGTGATGGGGGTGCTATACCAGTGATGGGGGGCCATATACCAGTGATGGGGGCTTACCAGTGATGGGGCTGTATACCAGTATTACCAGGATGGGGCCATATACCAGTGATGGGGGCGCTACTCCAGTGATTGAGGGCTATATACCAGTGATGGGGGGCTATGTACAGTGATGGTAGCTATATTTCAGGCTGGGAGTCTATATACCAGTGAAAGGGGAATATGTAAAGTGAGGGGGGAATATACCAGGATGAGGGGCCATTAACCATTATGGGGGCGCTATATACCAGTGATGAGGGGCTGTATACAGTGATGATTGCTATATACCAGTGATGGGGGCGCTATATACCAGTGATGAGGGATTATATACCAGGATGTGGGTCTGCTGCATTTCCCACCCTAGGCTTATAATCGAGTCAATAGGTTTCCCCAGTTTTTGGGATAAAATTAGGGGCCTCGGCTTATACTCGGGTCCGCTCATAATCGAGTATATGCGGTAAGTTTGCACAGGTATTCACAGGTTAATGATTAAGGGTTTTCAAATGAACTGCTTTATATTGATGAAAAGGATTCTTTTTTTACTCTACATTTTTTTTGTCTTAAAAGATAAACCTCTGCATTCATCTTTTGATTCTTCTTCTTACAGGAGTGTGTGATGTCTTCCATGACTTGAAATAATCTTATGAAATACTTGGTGGACCCAACAGGGCAGAGAGAACACTGAATCAGGCTGGAGGCGATGACATATAGGGAAAATGACACCTTTCCGGGAATAAGCTGGCAGTCGACAACAGAGACTTCTTGTACAAGCCTGCCAGCAATCTCAGTGATAACTTGCAAAGGCTAATCTGCAACATAACAGGTAATTAAGTTTCCACCACGGGTCTGACAGGTCATGTCAAATTATTGGGAATTACAAAAAGATGCTAATTCTATCATAGTATATCCGTTCATGAGCACAAAAGATAATTTGAGTCCTGCTATGAAACACTGGTACTGTCTAGTTAAAAAAAAGTTGGTTGTCTTGAAAAGTCTTGAACTGGAAATATTTGCGATTCACCCGAAAGTTTCAACTTCTCATGAGTCTTAGGGCCGCATTACACGTCGCAATATCGCAATGCAACATCGACAAAAAGGCGCGTGGTGTGGTCGTTGCAGTTGATATCGTTTGTGCGTTGTGTCGTGTAAATGCGCAATGCGACGTGAAAAAAACCTACCTACAATATTGCAAGAAGATTGTGCAAGCCCTTCAACCCTACGATATTGTATATGCGATGTTGCAGGATCGTGCTGTGTCACAGCGCAACTACGATTTTGTTTGCAACTTCCCCATTCACTACAATGTTAAATGCTCGGTCCCTGGGTTGCTCATACCCAGCGCAGAAAAGTTGTGTCCACAATTGTAGTTGCGTTACCTGCCGATATCTCCCTGTGTGACATCTCCTATGCGACCTTGGACAAGTGCCAAAAACGTGCGCGCTCCCGTGAAATCGTATGCAATATTGGAACGATATTGCGATGTGTAACGGTACCCTAAAGGTACCATCACATGGGGCGATCTCTGCGGCGATATTGCCGGCAACTTAGGGGCATGACTAAGTTGCGGCAACATCGCTCATGAGTTGCCGCGTGTGACAGGGCGATAATAAGGTGATAAGTTGCCTAAGCATTGCTCAGGTGATTTGCCTGCATCGCCCTGTGTGACGCCGCAACTGTGATGTTGCCGGCAACTTCCCCATAGACTCCCATGTTATGGATCGCTGCTAGAGTATAATTTAACCCTGCCTGCGATAGTTGCTGGCAAGATCGCAGATGCGTTGCCTGCGATATCGCTGCATGTGACATCGCGACAGCAACAAATGGCAGTGCGCCAAATAAGTGTGCTCTCCCGTGAGTTGCCGGCGATGTTGCCAGTGATATAGCCACGTGTGACAGAACCTTTAGTGCACATTTGCATTAAGGGTACTCCATATACTATATATTCTTTTTTTTTTACAGAGTACTATATTCTGTGTTATAAGTAAATGTAATACTATTCAAGATAACGTTTTATTTCTTTTTTTTGTCCACGTTACATTGTGCACAGCAAGATTAGAAAAAAATCTATTGACACGATGCACAGATCACAGTTTTTCCCAAGTGATTCTTAAGAAATGCTTCAAGAATTGTTTCTGGAAAACTGCATCAAGTTATAAATTGTCAATATGAAGGGATAAAATAGGATGCCTAACAACTGCATGGATCTACTGGTAAATTATGAGAGCACATCCTTTGAAAAGTGATATCTGGGACAAAAAATGTACATACCATAGGCTGAGTTCACGGAGGAAATGATTACATTTATTGATAAGGAATTGTTCCCACTGGTCTATGCAATTGTTTTTGCTCGGAATCGGACCACTGACCTGATGTTTCACATGACATTGTTGGCTAGCTCCAAACGAGCATTGGAGAATAAAGTGACATTGACACATCTATATTTATCTTTACATTTATGCAAAGTGGACCGCTTTTTCTTCATTGTTACTTGTATTGTCTCCATTTTCTACCTGTGCTGCATCGTATTATTTTCAGCCATCTTTAATGGGAATATGCAAGCGAAATCAACTCTCCGAAGCCATCTATATGGGCATGCAGATCGTAGAAAGTTGAATAATGTGATACTTTGATATATGCAATTCCATGTCTTAGGCAAGGGTCACATTAACATTTTCAGCGCTGCCCGGGGATAGCGCTGAAAACATAGGTTTCGACAGCATAAGGCGGTGCTACCGCCATAGTAGGGCCGCGTTAACGTTTCCCATATTCACCTATGGAGGCCCCACCCCTAACACGATATCAACGCTGGCATCAGATGGTAATCTCGCGGTATTTCTAAACGCAAGCAAAGACACTGTCCACAGCATCTTTGCTCGCGTTTGGAAATACCGCGAGATTGCCATCTGATGCCGGCGCTGATGTTGCGTTAGGGGCGGGCCTCATAGGTAAATATGGGAAGCATTCACGCGGCCCTACCATGGCGGTAGCACCGCGTTTATGCTGCAAAACACTACGTTTTTAGCGCGATCCCCCAGGCAGCGCGGTAACAACAAATGTGACCATAGCCTTACTCCAGAGAAATCCACATTTTTTTTTTAATATGTCTATGAGCTGTTAAGATCTATTAACATGGCACAAATCAGCCTGAGAATTTTTTGCCTCCAGAGCTTATTGTAAAAGAAAGGAGGCTTTACCAGTGTGAGACATGTAATGACTAACAGTCTCCTCTACTGATCTACATGTCTCACACTGGTAATGCCCCTTTTATTTAAAATAATCTTTGGAAGCAGATCTGTGTCAAACCCATAGATCTTATCAGCTTACTCACAAATTTAAAAAAAATTTGAAATTCTATGGAATGAAACATCAGATTGCAGATAGCAAGATATCAATTCATTCAACTTTCTATGACCTGCGTGCCCATATAGACGGCTCAAGAAGGTTTATTCTGCTTATAGATTTTATTTAAAATCTGAACCACTTAGGCTGTCTTCAGATTTGCAGATGCCTCCACAGCGTTTTGCGGAGGCATCTGCAAGCATCTGCATGCAGACCGCAGCCCCTATGTTTATAATGGAGCGCACGGCGGTCTGCAGATGCTTGCAGACCGCCGTGCGCTCCCATTGCCCGCCATATGTGATCTGTGCGCAGGCAAATGCCTGCGCACAAATCACACACTCTCGCCCGCACCAGAGACGCAACATGTCGCGTCCCTGGTGTGGGCGGGAGTGTGTGATTTGTGCACAGGCGTCCGCCTGCGCACAGATCACATATGGCGGGCAATGGGAGAGCACGGCGGTCTGAAAGCATCTGCAGACTGCCGTGCGCTCCATTATAAACATAGGGGCTGCGGTCTGCATGCAGATGCCTCCGCAAAACGCTGCGGAGGCATCTGCAAATCTGAAGGCAGTCTTAGACTGTCTGAAATTAGTGATGGGCGAATCCTAAATTACTCGGAATCGCTTGACTCTAGCGAGTCCGAGCACAAGACTCGCTACTCGTTGCGAGTCTAGCGAGTCCAATGTTAATGAATGGGGAAGCGAGTAATAGCGAGTAGTGTGAGATTTACAAATCGCAGATGTGTCTCGGAAGCTTCAGCCTGAAGCAATCCTAGTTTTGCCATTTATTTGCATTGGACTCGTTTACTTTGCAAGTAATCGCTGGGAAACTCGCACAGATAAGAGTCCTGTCTGCTCTGTGTGTTGGCTGCCGCAGCTCCAGGGTCCTAGAGCCTGCTGCCTGATGTAGCAGAGCTGAGATTGTTCTCAGTCTGCTCATTCCCTGTGCATAGACATCTATATCTATGCACAGGGATGAGCAGAGAGGACATCGTGTTTTGGACTGCGTCGGACGGAAGAGGATTTTTTTAATTAAAGATGGAGTCCCTAATGGCTTTTTTTTATTTCTAATAAAAAAAATTCTCTGTGTTGTGTTTTTTTTAAAACAATTTAATAGAAATTCATGGCGGTCATGTCTAATATTGGCGTGACCGCCATACAATTCGGGCTTAGGGCAAGCTGATAATACAAAGCTGGTCCTAATCTCTTTATTACCCAGCGTGCCACCGCCACCAGGGCCGCTGGAAGAGCGGGGTTCAGCGCCAGAGGATGGCGCTTCAATGAACGCGCCATCTTCTGGGGCGGCTGCGGGCTGCAACTTGCAGCGGGGGGTGCCCAGAAAGCTTGGGCATCCCTGCGCTGCGGATTCCAGCCCCCAGCTGCTTAGCTGTACCTGGCTAGACATAGAAATTGCGCGGAGCCCCACGGATTTTTTTTTTATTATTTCATGAATTCTGAGATCGATTTGACTCGAGACTCTGACTCTGAGACTCTGAACTCTGACCTAACTCTGAGACCCTGACTCTGACTCTGAGACTCTGAACTCTGAGACTCTGACTCTGAGACTCTGACTCTGAGACTCTGACTCTGAGACTCTGACTCTGAGACTCTGACTCTGGCTCTGAGGGTGAGACTCTGATCTGAGACTCTGACTCTGAGACTCTGACTCTGACTCTGAAACTCTGACTCTGAGACTCTGACTCTGAGACTCTGACTCTGAGACTCTGACTCTGAGACTCTGACTCTGGCTCTGAGGGTGAGACTCTGACTCTGAGACTCTGACTCTGGCTCTGAGGGTGAGACTGACTCTGAACTCTCTGAGACTCTGACTCTGAGACTCTGAGACTCTGACTCTGAGACTCTGACTCTGAGACTCTGACTCTGGCTCTGAGGTGAGACTCTGAATCTGAGACTCTGACTCTGAGACTCTGACTCTGAAACTCTGACTCTGAGACTCTGACTCTGAGACTCTGACTCTGAGACTCTGACTCTGGCTCTGAGGTGAGACTCTGACTCTGAGACTCTGACTCTGGCTCTGAGGGTGAGACTCTGACTCTGAGACTCTGACTCTGAGACTCTGGACTCTGACTCTGAGACTCTGAGACTCTGACTCTGAGACTCTGAGACTCTGACTCTGAGACTCTGAGTCTGACTCTGAGACTCTGACTCTGAGACTCTGACTCTGAGACTCCGAGTCTGACTCTGAGACTCTGACTGTGACTCTGAGACTCTGACTCTGAAAATCATTAAATAATAAAAAAAAAATGCGTGGGGCTCCGCGCAATTTCTATGTCTAGCCAGGTACAGCTAAGCAGCTGGGGGCTGGAATCCGCAGCGCAGGGATGCCCAAGCTTTCTGGGCACCCCCCGCTGCAAGTTGCAGCCCGCAGCCGCCCCAGAAGATGGCGCGTTCATTGAAGCGCCATCCTCTGGCGCTGAACCCCGCTCTTCCAGCGGCCCTGGTGGCGGTGGCACGCTGGGTAATAAAGGGGTTAATACCAGCTTTGTTATACAAGCTGGTATTAAGCCCGAGATTCTTAATGTCAGGCCACGTTTGACCCGGCCACTAAGAATCTCCAATAAAGGGTTAAAAAAACACAACACAGAGAAAAATTTTTATTAGAAATAAAAAAAAAAAGCGATTAGGGACTCCATCTTTAATTAAAAAAATCCTCTTCTGTCCGACGCAGTCCAAAACGCGATGTCCTCTCTGCTACATCCCCTGTGCATAGATATAGATGTCTGTTCTCAGTCTGCTCATTCCCTGTGCATAATCTCAGCTCTGCTACATTATGTCTGTGAGCAGGCGGGCTCTAGGACCCTGGAGCTGCACAGAGAAGACAGCTGGACTCCGCTCGCAAAGAAACAGCAGTTTCCCTGCTATCACTGGCACAGTAGCCGAGTCTAATGCAAACAATGGCAATCCTAGTTTTGTCAGCGTTTGCCATTGATTTGCATTGGACTCGTGCGAGTAAACGCTGGGAAACTCGCAGAGAACCGAGTCCTGCGAGTCCCTTACTACTCGCCGAGTAACGAGTCCTAGCGAGTAGATTCGCCCATCCCTATCTGAAATCTTTTCAGTAAATCAGTGAAATAGGAAAAAACACAAATGTAACAAAAAAAATTAAACATTTCCTCCATTTTATCTCCCATCAAAAAAGGAGAGGGTAAAAACCATGCTGCTATGCTATCTTCATAATGAACCGTCTGTCAGATTCCGTCAACACATTATTTATTCAACGTGTCGGAGATAGACTCTTTCATCTGGAAATTAACACATTTTTACTTACTCCTTTTCTAATATTACCAGTTCATTGATACTGGGACTGCAACAGCTATCTGTTTAATACAGTCAACTATAGTGATTATGTCTGACACAACCCTACCAGGTGAGCAACATCTTGTCTTCAAACTGAGATCGAGTTTACAAAGATTAAAGCCTATTGCGCTCTTTTTCCACAATTTTTTCAGTATTTTATTGTCCATGTTTAACTGATGGCCACAGACTTTAATGCTGAGCTTGATCTGAAAAAGTGATGAGTAGAGGATTCAAAGGTATGTGTGCATGTTGAAAATTTGGTTGCAGAATAATCTGCACAAAATTCACATCTATTAGCTTTTATTGATGTGTTTGTGGTGTGTTTTTTATGGATTTTTTTGCATATGTTTTTTTCATGTGTTTTTCATGCATTCGAGGATGGAAAAACTGCAAAAATGCTAAAAGAAATAACTTCCTGCAGATTTATTTCTGCACCAAACCTGCAAAGGAAAAATAAGCAACATGCAAAAAACATCAGAATGTGAGTTGACTTTGCTGGTATTTCCTTGCAGTTTTCTGACAAAACTGCACTCAAAAATACATTGACAAAGTGATAAAAATGCTTTATGCGCACAGGGCCTAAAGCTCACAGATCAGAAATAGAATAATTTTTTTTAAATCAAATGTGTATCATCCCATATCTCTCCTCCAGTTCGCCTCAAAATTGCTTGAGCAACATGTCTACTCCGAACTGTCCTCCCAACTCTCCTCGTGCTCCCTCTTTAACCGCCTGCAATCCAGTTTCCGAGCCCACCACTCCACCGAAAGAGCCCTAACCAAAGTCACCAACGACTTACTGACCACCAAGAGCAAGCGACACTACTCCATCCTTCTCCTCCTCGACCTCTCTGCTGCCTTCAACACAGTCGACTACTCCCTCCTGCTTAAAATTCTAGAATCCCTTGGCATCACTGACCTAGCCCTCTCCTGGATCTCCTCGTACTTAACAGACCGTACCTTCAGCATGACCCACTCCCACACCTCCTCCTCACCCTACCCCCTATCTGTTGGAGTTCCCCAAGGCTCAGTCTTGGGACCTTTACTCTTCTCCATCTACACCCTCGACTTAGGCCAACTCATTGAGTCCCACTGCCTCCAATACCACCTCTACGCTGACGACACCCAGCTGTACCTCTCCGGCCCTGACATCACCTCCCTGCTATCCAAAATCCTACGCTGTCTGTCCGCCATCTCATCCTTCTTCTCCACTCGTTTCCGCAAACTCAACATAGATAAAACCGAGTTCATCGTCTTCCCACCAAGTCGCTTTTCCCCCTACCCGACTTAACCATCACTGTCAATGACTGCACACTCTCACCCGTCCCCCACGCCAAGTGCCTCGGTGTAATCCTTGACTCTGCCTTCTCCTTCAAACCACACTTCCAGGCCCTCGCCACCTCCTGCCACCTCCAGCTTAAAAACATCTCACGGATCCGCTCTTTTCTTGACCATGACACTGCAAAAACGCTTGTCCATGCCCTCATTATCTCCCGCCTCGACTACTGCAACCACCTGTTCACCGGCCTCCCCGCTTCCTCCCTTGCACCCCTCCGAACCATCCTCAATATTGCTGCCCGACTCATGCACCTGTCGCCCCGTTACTCCCCCGTCTCTCCCCTCTGCCAAGCCCTCCACTGGCACCCTACTTCCCAGAGATCTCAGTTCAAAAACCTAACCCTGACATACAAGGCCATCCACAACCTGTCCCCTCCATACGTCTCCGACTTGGTCACGCAATCTGCACTCCTCTAAAGAACTCCTCCTCTTCTCCCCCTGCATCTCCACCTCCCACAATCGCATACAAGGCTTCTCTCGTGCATCCGCCATACTCTGGAACTTTCTTCCACACCACATCAGACACTCCCCTACCCTGGGAACCTTCAAGAAAAACCTGACGACCCACCTCTTCCTTCACGCCTATAACCCACACTGAGACCTAATCCGCTGCACCATCTCACCTCTCCCCCTCCTACTGTCTCCCACCCATACCCTATAGACTGTGAGCCCTTGTGGACAGGATCTCTGCCCTAATGTACCTGTATGATTTATTTGTCGTTATTTATGTTCTCGTCCTTGTTCTGCCCTTACACATGTAAAGCGCCATGGAACCAATGCCGTTATATAAATAAATAATAATAATATAATACTACTACTAATAATAATAATAATGATGTGTACATGGATCAATGAAACTAGATTGGTCAGAGTACTATAAAACATATACAGCACACAACGGATAGGTGAATGCAGCCTAAATGTCAAAAAGCATATTTACATTAGTTTTGCCATCAGATCAAGAGATAGGCAAACCTGCAGATGTTCAGGTTTGGCAGATGTGCCCAAGCTTTTTTTTAAAGTCCAGGTTTGTGATCGAACTTGACCCGAACTTAAGACAAAATCCTGAATATGGACTTTAAAGTTATAAAATGGTGGCTAGTGGGGCTGCCAAAAAATGCAAAATGGGGATAAAAGCAGTAGCATTATACTTACTGAGTCTTACTGGCGCGGTCACACTACCTTTGGTCCGCTTATTAACTTCAAGATAATCA
Source organism: Allobates femoralis (assembly GCA_033576535.1). Classification (NCBI taxonomy): domain Eukaryota; kingdom Metazoa; phylum Chordata; class Amphibia; order Anura; family Aromobatidae; genus Allobates; species Allobates femoralis. The sequence goes on from JARQOC010000003.1 coordinate 672,069,334, forward strand.
CTGTACTTTGACTCAGATTGCCCACTCTCTGTGACAGCATCTGTGATTTGCAGTTGCACCCCCCCAATAGTGACACTGTCTGTGATTGGTTGCCATTGACATCAAACCTGCCATCAACCTGTTAAAATAAATAATTTAAAAACATTTACGTAGGGCTTCACTATATTTTTTGATTCTCAGTGCAGATAAAGCAGAGAGCTGCCACTTCCAGCTGCCTGGATTTACCTTGGCTGGCAATCAAAAATTCAAAAATACAAGGAAGCCAATTTATAAATAATTAAAAAATCCCTCAGGTAAATTATCTGATGTCACTGCTCCCATAACCCAGCTCAGTCTGTGAACAGCTGCTGCAGTGAGCAGAAACTAATGTCTCCGCTCATCGCATGTAGCAGAGGCGAATAGGATATCACTGTGGATTATCATTGGAGGGTATTTTTGGGGTTAATAAATGAGAAAATGAGGATTGCCTGTGTGTCTTATTTCAAATAAAGGATTTTTCTGTTTATGTTTTTTAACTATTTACTTATACAATTGATAATGGGCAGGTTGAAAATTATCAATCTGGCCTTAATGACAGCTGTTAATTCTCAGCTGTCATAATTCCCTTCTATCACCCCGATGCCACCACACCATGGCATCAGGAAGTGCCAGGTAAAGCACCAGGAACTGTCGATTCTAATGAATGCACCAATTTCTGGGGTGGCTGCAGGCTGCTATTCTGTAGCCTGGGGGCCCAATAACCATGAGCCTCACAGCACTTAGAATTCCAGTCGCCAGCTGCCTGTTATACCTTGGCCGATAATCATAAATAGGACTAAGCCCATGCATTTTTTTAAATTATTTATTTAAATAATTGAGAAAATAATAATGGGCTTCACTGAATTTTTGATTGCCAGCCAAGGTTAATCCAGGCATCTTAACAATCAAAAATACAGCAAAGCCCTACAAACATTTTTTTATATATTATTTCATTTCACACCTCCTATGATGGCAGGTTCATTGCCAATAACAGTCAATCACAGATGCCAGCACAATGGGTGGGGGTGCAACAACCAAATGCAAATGCTGTCACAGAGAGTGGGCTGTTGGAGGCAGAGTCTAGTGAATAAACTGGAGGTCAATGAGTGGCCTGGAAGTACAAACATGCAATCCTCGGTAAATATGCTACTTTTTAATCACAGTTTCGCTTATTTTTACAACCTTCCTAGCCAAACCTGAACAGTTAACACAGATTTCTCAGGGAAGACCATGTTCGGGGGCCGTGCCCGAACACTAGGTTTTCAGTATGGACCTCGAACTTTTCAGTTCTGGTTCGCCCATCACTAATCAGTTCTGATCCTTTTGTATTACATCTAAAAAACTGACATAGGCCTTGTTCACACATATCAACTTTTTGGGGCTTCTCTGCGCTTTTGTAGCGTTAAAAAAAACGCAGATGTGTTAACGCAGGGTGCAATTGAGTGTAGCTGCGTTTTTTCACTACACTTGCGTTTTTTTTCCCCCAGTCCAAAAGTTTTTTGGGTGCTGTAAAAAAACGCAGGGGTTGTTTCCAAAAACGCATGCGTTTTTTTTAACATGGGGCCCTATGGTAAACGCACGCGTTAACGCAGGTCACATATAGGCACCTGCGTTAACGCATGCGTTTCCGCCTATGCGTTTTTAATGAAAAAATGTCAAAAATCAAATACTTCTGAAAAACGTTCAGACCCACAGGGGACACTTTTTGGCACTCTTAGAAAAACGCATATGGTTTTTTGAGTGCTAAAAAAAACGCAAATTGTGTGTGAACAAGGCCATAGTTGTATGACAGGTTCTTATTGTACAAAGGTGTAACAAAACACCCAGAGAAGTCTATCGAGCCCTACTGTATCTCAGTAAGGCTAGGGTCACACATAGAAATCCGTTTTTGGAAGTGATTTCCATGACCATTCCGTTTTTTTTTTTTGGTGCATTTTGAGTCTCCTGTGCCCCTGAACTTTTGGACTTAGTCATTTTTTGACCAAAATTCTTGAAAAAACGGATCCGTTTTTTTAAGGCACCCAAAAAAACGGATCCATTTTTCCGTAGGGCCCATGTTAAAAATATTTTTTTTTTTTTTTAATAATGGACCCTAAAAACGTTGCTAGCAATGTTTTTAGGTGCAGAAAAAAATGGACAGGGTGTTTATTACATCTAATCCGTTCTTCTATCCATTTTTGGACTTAGAAAAAAAATCCAAATTCTGAAGCCAAAACGGACCAAGGGCTTATGTGTGACCCTAGCCTAAATCTGATTCTTTCTATGGAAGCATACACAGGTTTTATCATTCAAACAGAATTTTAAACAAATTCCAATGATCTATTGTACGCCAACCTTCTAAGTAATACAGTACCATATGCGGACATCATACTTCCGCACATGATTATGCCTTACCCCATATACCCCATAATCTTTTGTTTAATTTAGCATACTTTATTTTGAAACATTAGCAAAAGAGACAACAAAAGGAACTTCGTTGAATAGTGTGCAGCAACGTAAAAAAGGCAAAAACAATACCTCAAGATCCAGTAGCAGATGGCAGCATTGAAAGCAATGGCCATGCTTTTCTTTGTCATATACATATGTGCTCAAGGTTACTAATTACTATTTCAAACTGATAACCTGCTGCAAACAAAGGAGCGACAATGTCCTAGTTTTGCTTTTCCTGCATTATACTAAGGTATCCACATCACATAATGCCTGTTTGTCTATTCAAGAGTCGGATGCAGAACACTGTTATTGCTATTAAACATCGCTGTGTTCCTGATCATTTGGCAATACGCTAATTTACAGCTTGCTATAAATCTTGCGTGCCATTAAATATTTATGCTATGCCTTCTCTGTTCCTGGAGAAAATGACAACTGCAAATCATCCTAAACTCACATAATACACTATAAAAATGATATTAAGTTTGTCTTCATGTAGATCGTTTCAGTCCATGAGACCATTCAAGTACTTTATGAAATCCAATGATTCATTTATTAGTTTATTTTTTTTAACAAATAACAATATGTACCATATTTACTGATTAATCCAATATATTTAATGCAAAGTTTCAGATTGTAGTAAAAACACAAAGAAACCCTGTTGGCTAGACTAAGTCTCTTCTCCCTCCTCTACCTTACAAGCCATGCTGCTGTGCTGCCAACTGCATCTAGTATAGTAAATATTAATGTCTTCATGCTGAAGCTGATAACTATAGATTTCAGAGAACAGTAGAATCTTTAGGTCCGCTGCTCGCTGATAGAAGTGATAGGAACAATGAAAATCTGATACATAAATTGACATGATGCGGATTCAAAATCTATACTGCAAGTCAATTTCTTTGTGGTTTCTGCATAGATTTTTACATAGCATGTGCTGGATATTAATCAAATCTCATCTGCTTTGTTAGTACAGGTCAAAATCCAAACATAAAATATACAGCATGTCCACCCCATATTAACATATCTCTATTGCTGGTTTTCTGTGACCTCTTTTTTCTTCCCCTGAAATTATCTAACAGTGAGACAAAAAAACTATTCACCACTATTAACAGCAAGTTAAAGAGAACGTGTCATGTCCCCAAAGACTATTGACGTCATGATGTGGGGTTAATTTGCAAGGTAAAGTTCAAAATCTGTGTGGCCGCTGCATTCAAAGCTTGGTAAAAAATTTACTTTATTCCTCTCATCAGCCTCCGGCCTTGAGCCATAGAGGGGCGGCCGGCACAGCTTTCAGTCAACGCTCAGCATATAGTGAGCCGTGGCTGTACTCAGGCTCTCTGTCAGGTCACCCTTAGCCCCTCACTGGTGATGAGGGTGGAGTGTCGCCTCCACAGGGTGGAGCTAGTGCGGGTGTATTGCGACCTGGAAGACTTACTTCAGGTTGTGGTAATGGTGGGAGGCTGGATACCATCTTACCAGCTATTGTGCTGTTTGGGGGTCCCGGGACACTAGGTCCCCAAGTGTCAGCTGTAGCCAGGAGATATGGGAAGATATGTCTCTTGACTCATTGACTGTGTGATGAGAGGTTCCTTCACTTCACTCACCTTTGCCTCTCTGGGCTGTGGGGGAGAGACTGAGCATTGCCTCAGAAGCGTCTGGTGATTAATGAGGGGGATATTTAAACTGTCGTATCCTCTGGTTCAGCACTGATTATTTTCAATTGTGCTTGATGGAAAAGTTAGTAGTTCTTGCGTGTTACTTCTCATTTACTCTCGTGCTCTGGTTTTTTGGTATTGGATTTGTGCCTAGCCCGTCCTTACATATAGCTAGGATCTGCATTGCTTTTCCTGTTTGTACTGGTGTGTTTGAGCCGACTGTGACCTCTGTGCCCAGCCACAAGCCACCTTGCTAATGTCACCTGGGAAGGGCTCTACCAAAGTACCCCCTTCAAGGATCAGAAGGCAGGTGGAAAGTATCCCAGCCCTTAAGGATGTGCATTAACACGACAGCTGCGCAAAGTGTGTCTGGCATACTGCCTTGGCTAGCCAACAGACCAGTCATCCCATCACTACCCTATCATTACATTTTCACATTACGTTCTCCTACACATTCAGCAGTTCCATCAGGACTTACAACTGGAGTTGAACATATGTCCCAAAAAGGTCATTGATTTTAGTGCTGCAGCCAGAGTCACCATGAGCTCTATTGTTTCACCAATTTCAAGAGTAAATATCTAGTGGAGGCAGACACTCAGATGTCTTCTACTGCATCTGGGTGTCCTACTGCACTACATGTATACTCCTAAAAATGGTGAACGAAAGAGCACACGGTGACTCCGCTCCGTTTTGCACCATTAAAGTCATAGGCGCTGTGGGCACACACGGTCAAATCCAATTTTTCAGGGGTTTGAACGTAAGCCCCGACGGTACCACTGAATGTGTAGGAGAATGCAATGTGAAAGCACCCTTACTGTGGTGGCCGCTTTTGAAAAAGTAAGGATTTTCACCTTTAATGAATAAATTTTTTCCACCAATAGTGGTTAACATGAGGGTAATGTTTAAAACTGATGCCCCAATTCATCTGTTTTCACCAGATTTGTAGCATGAAAGAGTTTTAACAGTCACAAAACGCTCACGCAATGAAATGTGGGTAAAAATGATACAACTTTTGGTGCTTTGATGGTAGTCCTGGTAGTGGGAGACACATGGGCTGTATGGGATGTGGTAAAGTCTGCCCAAAAATGCCTTACAAATTACACAACTTTAGTGACGTAATATATGTCACAAATGTGCTGCAATCCCACGACTGGAGTAACATTTCTGGTGAGGCACACAAAAGATGCACTTAAATCATTAAGCGATACTTGCCTCTTCATTAATTAGGCAAAATTTCACTCCTGCACACCCCTCATTAAGACCTGCGTGTATAATGCCAGTCTTACTGAATTGGGTCCTAAGTTGTTATTTTTCTTGGTAGATTTAAGAAAGCTATGGTTATTTACTGGACTGAAAAATATCCTGAATGTTCAGTGCCCACTTCCTTACTTCCCTTTTCAATACCTTGTCTTGCATAGGAAATACTTGGCACCCAGTAATTACCGTATATACTCGTGTATAAGCCGACCCGTGTATAAACCGACCCCCCTACATTTGCCCCCAAAACTTGGGAAAACCTATTGACTCGTGTATAAGCCGAGGGTGGACCCCAGCACAGGTATACAGCCCCAGCAGTGTGGTATACAGGCCTCCCCAGTGGTAGTATACAGCAGCCTCCCCAGTGGTAGTATACAGCAGCCTCCCCAGTGGTAGCATACAGCAGCCTCCCCAGTGGTAGCATACAGCAGCCTCCCCAGTGGTACATACAGCAGCCTCCCCAGTGGTATATACAGCATCCCTAAAGGTATAAACAGCAGACCCCAGGGGTATACAGCAGGCCCAGAGGCTACAGCAGGCCCCAGAGGCATATACAGCAGGCCCCAGGGCATATACAGCAGGCCCCAGAGGCATATACAGCACGGCCCCAAGGCATAACAGCAGGCCCCAGGGTATATACAGCAGGCCCCAGGGTATATATAGCAGGCCCCAGGGTATATACAGCTGGCCCAGGGTGTATACAGCAGGCCCCAGGGTGTATACAGCAGGCCCCAGAGTATAACAGCAGGCCCCAGAGGTATACAGCAGGCCCCAGGGTATATACAGCAGGCCCCAGGGTATATACAGCAGGCCCCAGAGGTATACAGCAGGCCCCAGAGGTATACAGCAGGCCCCAGGGTATTATACAGCTGGCCCCAGGGTATATACAGCAGGCCCCAGAGGTATACAGCAGGCCCAGGTATATACAGCAGGCCCCAGAGGTATACAGCAGGCCCAGAGGTATACAGCAGGCCCCAGAGGTATACAGCAGGCCCCAGGGTATATACAGCAGCCCCAGAGGTATACAGCAGGCCCTCAGTGGCAGTCGCCCCCCCATCATGGGAAGAAGCCCCCACACCTTGCAGAGCCCCCCCCGCTGCTTTTCTTACCATCCAGGGTCTTCTTCACGGAGGTCCTCCAGTCTTCCTCGCGCGTGTTTCCGGTCTCATGTGACCCGGCGGTCGCAGTGAATGACGTCATCGCGCCGGTCACGTGAGACGGAACACAGCACGCAAGGCCGGGCGAAGACCCCGGATGGTAAGATAAAGCAGCGGGGGAGCTCTGCAAAGTTTGGGGGACATTCTTCATGATGGGGGGGGCTAGTGCCACTGGGGGGCTGCCTGATATACACTGGGGGGCTGTCCTGTATACACTGGGGGCTGTATGCACGGCTCCCCCTGCCTCTGTGAGTGGGCGGGGGGAGCCGTGCATATCTAATGAGCGAGCCCCACGTGACGGGCCGCTCACTCATCAGCCCCCACCGGCCTCCTTCCAGCCTCCCAGCACCCGGACACAGCCCCCACCACATTATATTACCGTATTGACCTTGTATAAGCCGAGGGGGTGACTTTCAGCCCAATTTTTGGGCTGAAAAACTCGGCTTATAACGAGTATATACGTATGTGCTTTTTCAGTGAGACCGACTGATTTTTGTTTGTCACTGAAGCCTTAGTGTAATTGAAAACAGTTAACAGCTGCACTTGTAGCATAAAAGTAAAAAAGCACTTCAGATTTAATGCAATTTTATCACAGCGATGTCAGCTTTGACAGACAGGAATGTACGTCAGGGTCTAGTGTTCATTTCTATGGTTAATGCATGACACTTCACTCTGGCATTCTTGGCAATGTCCAGTACAACCTGAACTACACCCACATTTCAATAAATTGGTGGGGCTGGCCAAGGCTGGTGCGTAAATGACAAAATTTACCAACATTTAAACAGTTTAAAACTTACACAAATTGCTTGATGTATTAGTTTGATAGACTTTTTATTACTATATCACATCTAAGGCACAGTACTTTAAATGTGAAGTCTAACAAACAATATTTCTCATGCTTCCACAGGGTCAAATAAAGGGAGCTCGTGTTTGAATGCAGTAAGTGTTATCACCCCATTCATTATCTATAAAACGGACAAAGATTGCCAAGTACCACCCTCAGCTACCTCCATCAGACCAATAGACATTAAATAGAGTGGTATAATACATAAGCGACCACACACCCCAGAGACAGTATATTTATGATCCATCTGGGCATAGAACATGAATGTTATTAGTGAGCATAACCTCTTGTCCATGAACCGATCATTATGCACTTCTTATCTTTTGGCTACCTGTTCTAATTCTTTCATGATAAGAAGAGTTTTTTTTGCGGCCGCAACTGTGGGATCACGGCCATACAGCGCTTGCCGCACTTCCCATAGACAAAGCATGGGGCTTGCCGCAAGTGTACCGCAAGTGTGGCCGTTAGGCGGCACATGCGGCCGATGCGTTTTTTTGGCCGGATCAGGACAAAAACGCTGATGTGAAAGGGGCCTAATCTTTTTTTTAATTAAATCCATGTATTTATCACAAAAAAACCACATTAGACGCTTAGATGCTTTCATTAGGCCCCTGCACAAACAGTCATCGGGGTGGATACTTCAGCTGGAATCAGTCACGTTAATCACTTATTTAATCACATATGGTCTACAAGGACTTGTGTGATGTCATGATCATGTGACAAATGGGTGGGGCTAATCCTATATCTCCATCTCTTCAGGCCTGCTAAGTTTTTCCCATTATAGTCACATTGTTGTGACATCACCACAGGCCTTGTACACCACATGTGATTAAAAAACTGCATGTCTGAAACAAGTGACTGATTCTAGCTGAAGTATTCACCCCGATGACTGTTTGTGCAGGTACATAATGCAAACATCGAAACATCTAAAGTGCTTTTTGATGACTAATACATAGTTTTTTTTAAACCAGGTTAGTGATGCTCAGTGCATGATCTAAATGGTGACCAGAAAAATGCCCACAGGGTTGGGGTCTGGGTTAGTGATCAGGTGTACAGTTACGAATTAGAGTTGCCTGAGGGCATATTTCAGGGAACTGATCTAAATAACATTGGTTATTTAAAAACAGAAAAAGGACATGATAAGTTCTCTTTAAAACAATCTTTCAGTTTTTTAAAGCCCTTCTTCAATGGCTGCAGTTTATTTACATAAAAATCTGCTCATTATTCAACCTCCCCAAATGTAGCACTGATTCACCACTGCTGTGTCTGCTATTGTCAGCAGTGCTGACGTCACATTGAACATTGATAGACCTTGACGGCTCCGTCCGAGTTGATGGCAGGAGATGTTCAGAAGCGCAGTGTTCACTGATTGGCTGCAGTGCCATCAATGTGATTCACGAAAGAAAGAATCCAGCACTTTATCTTCATAAAATGGTTTCTTCTCTATTAGTTTTTCCCATACATAGCCCCCCTGATGCCTTCCATATTACTCCTTATAGGCTGACAAATACACACTAATAATATACATGTATACTAGTGCATCTCAATAGATTAGAATATCATCAAGGGAGCTTGTGACGTGACGTCCCTCCTGGAGGGGTGACAGCTGAGGAGCAGATACTACTGCATCTCAATGAATTAGAATATCATCAAAAATCAATCTAATTTGCCATGTTTCAGGGCGTTTCTGGAAGCCCCGAAACACGTTGACTAAAATCAATACTGTATTCACCCTTTAATGTCTCGTGGAATACGGCGATGCGGTTTTTAACCCTTTATCCTCCCTACTTTAATTTTGTAAAATAATGACCTTTGGGTTTTCATTGGCTGTAAGCCATAAACATCAACATTGACAAAAAAAAACACTTGAACTAGATCACTCCGTTTGTATTGACTCTACATATTATGAGTTTCACTTTTTGTATTGAATTACTGAAATAAATTAACTTTTTCATGTTCTAATTCATTTAAATGCACTACTTAAAACACCCAACACATGTGAACATTAATTGATCCTATTGATTTAATTAATTACACTTGATTCTGAAGATACACTATTCCTAGGAGCACATCAGTGCGGCTTAAGTCATACAGTAGCCGGCTAGTGCAAAGTTTAGAGCTAATTCAGATTAGTTAGAAAATGCACGCGGTGACTTCTTTCCCTTATTTTGACCACCAGTGTGATGTCAATGCTGAAGACAAAAACGGAGCATTAGTGGCGAAGACCCAAGGAATTTGAATAGTGATGAGCGAGTATTGAAATATTTGTATCGCTATACTCATAACAAGTAGTTTTCAATACACGGTGGCTCAAGTGGTTAGCACTGCAGCCTTTGCAGCACTGGGGTCCTGAAGTCCTGGGTTAATATTCCCACCAAGGACACTAAGGACCACATCTGCATGGAGTTTGTATGTTCTCCCTGTTTTTGCGTGGGTTTCCTCTGGGCACTCCGGTTTCCTCCCACATTGTAAAGACATACTGATAGGATGTTTAGATTGTGAGCTCCAAGAGAAACAGCATTACTGATGTATGTAAAGTGCTATGGAATTAATAGCGCTATATAAATGAATAAATTATTATTATTATAATACACATCCGGCCATAAAACAAGCATTTCGGGGCAGGGCGGGAGAGTGGGCTTTGTTTGCGTTTTCACTGCAAATAACACCTTACTGCATCCCCCAAGGAGACACTAAAGTGGCTTCACACCAGCGACGTCGCTAGCGACATCGCGAGAAAGTGACGTCACAGCGACGTCGCTAACGACGTCTCGCTGTGTGACAGCGCGACGCGACCGCGAATTATCGCTGGTCGCAGGTTGTCAGGTTTACGGGAAGAACCGTAAACCTGTCAACCTGCGACCAGTGATTAGGCTGGATCGCGCCGTGTGACATCGCCAGAGCGATGTCACACGGCGATCCGGCCTATACCGCAGCGTTGCTGCGGATCGCTCGCTGGGCTGAGCCCAGCCCAGTGAGCGATGTCACCGCCCGCATCGCTGCGCATCGCGGCCGCAGCGATTCTGTGTGACAGGTGACCAGCGACGTCGGAAGCGAGCGGGCACCCGCTCATCGCTTCCGACGTCGCTGGTCACATCGCCTAGTGTGACGGGACCTTAACATTCAATCTGCTCTCACTGGAGTGCCAACTCCCTTTGTGTACTGAAAAGTGCTGGCAACTTGTGTCAGATTGTTCACGTTAACCTAGCCAACTATGTAACAGGGTGGAAATGTAAGCTTTGTGGCTGTTCCACTGCCCTCTATACTGCCTACCCCTCTACCCCTATACATCTCCCTTTCCTCTATTCTATAGTATTGCATCTATCAATTATGCCCAGTGTTTGTGTAAACTATTTTGCATAAATATAAATTAATATTAGAAACTATAATGTTCACTGCCAAGCTAAAATACTATGTCATATGTATATCCATACAAAGGACAGAAACTTCTATCGATTATCTTAGATTATCAATAATTTGTGCTCATTTCCACAATAAGGATCAATGTCAACTGTGTTAGAATTAGTCAATGAATGCTACCGATTTGCTTCTAAAGAAATCAGTTTAGCAGAGGAGTGAAATGTATCATTTGCATAATTAGGGGCTAATAAAGAAATACACATTAGCTTTGTCTTTTTTACTTGTGTCAGTGTTAATATTCCGGGGAGGCAGGAGATCGTTTGAAATGGAAATGCCAGGTCATGCTTCTTGTAAATCTACAGGGTTTCTGTAACTGCAAATGATTTGATTTTAGCAAATTCTATAAAGGACTTGAACATATAAGTTCAGAAAGTGCCCGCAGCGCTGCTTCCCAGGAGAGATGTTAGCTTAAGACATTGTGAATTCCGAAACCTAACCAACTACAAAAGGCGCAAGGCATCAGAGGCGACGCTTGCTATTAGTTGACATGTCAGAGGAGAGGAAATGTTACAAATAAGTGACCCATGTCTTTGTTTTAATAGATATTACAGACGCACTTCAACAATCTGTTATGTGTTGGAAAAGATGGCTTCAAAGAAAATGCCTCTAAACAGCCACAACTGAATATATAAAGCAGTACATGAAATAGAAAAAATATGCTATTGGTGAGATGTACAGTAATGTCCAGTAATCCAAATCCAAGAAAATCTACCCCTGGGCATAGGTATAATAACTGCAAAATAATGTGTGTATTCACAATTCAATGAACATTTATGAAGTAAAGGTTAGGTCGGAGCCAAATATAGTAACAACTATTTAATGAGCAATTACATAACCTCAGAGAATTTCTGGTTTTGTCCTGTAGTGTGTGACAGATTTCAATATATGGAAATAATAAAACAACAAACCTGAATGTGGAGTAACAAGAAGTTGATCCTGAATGGTGGTAGGCAGTGACGTACTCAGGCCATGGCCGATGCGAAAGACGGCCATTTGCAAATCTTAGTACATATCTTTCTATAGGCAAAGGACTTTTGGGCCCTAGCGCAGGCCCGGTGCGATGCACCCTGACTATTAGTTACACCTGTGGTAGTATAAATAAGTTTGATCCCTGCAATGAGTGGGTAACAGATTTTTGATTCGAATGATGGTAGGGTATACAAGGTTGTTTGATCCCTGGAATCAGTAGTATGCAAGTGTTGATCCCGGATGGTGTAGGGTTGCAAGATGGTTTTATCCCTAGAATGGTGGTAGGGTATGCAAGTGTTGATCCTAGAATGGTGTAGATACCATTGCTTGAGTATAAAATATAGTTTGTTCCATTGAATTGGGGCATCCCAGAGTCTGGTTACCACAGTAACATTGCCTCCCTCAGAGGGGTGATGTCATGCCTGGAAGCAGGAGGATGTCTCCATGCCAGGTAAACAAAGCCTACAACACAATTCCTACTCCAGGCCAGAGAGGGGGCTCTATAACCCGACTTCAAGGGAGCTGCTCTCTCTGGTCGGGAAGAAGAAGCAGTTAAGTCTGTTAGATAGTTAGTCTGAGGAGAGGGAAGAGAGAGGATTAGAGACACGGGCTCTGGGGAATTGGAGCTGCGTCAGAGCTCAACCCAGAGTGGAGTGCTGACAAAAATGACACCAGAGTCCTTGGTTGTGGGGTGCTGTATGCCCCAACAGCCAAATCTGGAGGGCAAGTGGCTGCAACCCCCTGGCCAAAATGAACACCAGGAGGCACCACAGCAGACCAAGAGCCTGGGGCTGCAAGTGAAAGGCAGTGCCCATGATAGGCTCATGCTGTCTGCCACACGGGTTAGAACCAACATTCAGGAGAGGGCCGCATCATAGCTACAGGCAGCAGGGACCCAAAAAGGGAGCGCAGTATGAAAGCCTCCATCCCACCTGGCGATGGTGGACCCCGAATGATATCAGGCTAGCGAACACCTTCTATCATCTGTAACTAGTACCCTGGTTTGCATTTTCATCTGCAAAAGGAAAAGGTAAGGAAAACTACACTTTTCTGTGCCCTTGCTTATTCTTCTGCACCCAATGGACACCACCACCTGAACAGACTGTGCTACCTGCCCTGGGGCCCCGCTCCACCCTTTGGGAGCTGTACCATCTCTGCTGCATCACCAACTGCCCCAGTGGACCTGAACTGCAGCTTGGCCATCCAATTGCCGAATGGTGTCACGACTTAATCCCATGTAATTATCCCCCATTTGTTATGACAAGCAAGGGCCAAAGGAGCCGGGTAATGTCCTGAACTGAACTGTTTGGTTCTGAGTACCCCACGCCCTGGAGGGGCATGTCAAGTTGGGGTCACGAACAGGATTTTGTAGCCAGGTACCACTGGTCCTGTGTGCCATAAACGCTATTGAACATTTTAGTAACCTACATTATTATGCAGAACGGCGTGCAGGAAGCAGAAGGGGTGTGTTGTTGTGGGCAGAGCCCAAGAAAGAGTGTGAAGAAAAGCCCTGCCCTACACCTGACATCAGCCGGTGGGAAGCAGGAGACCCTGACCCGGAACCCCTGTGCACTTGACTCATCCCGCCTGCGGAAGCAGCAGAATGATAAACCAGAGTAAGCGATTCCACCCACTGCAGAGCAGCAGACTGGTAAGCCAATCAGACTCAGAACCTGGCCAAGGTTTACTAGGGGGGATGAGATCCAGCGGCAACCACAGCCACAGCCTATAGGGTACCTTTATCAATGTCGTACATACCAGGAGCGGCCTGGTTACCAAAAAACTCAGGGGAGTCGCACACCCTGAGCAATTTCAAGGAGAGACTGCATAGTTTGTTTGAAGTGTACCCTCTGTCTGAGAGTCAAAAATTCAGCATCTCATTGGCAAGTTAACTGGTGCGGCCAAGGGAGGTAAAGTCCTAGCCGGACACCGATTAAAGAATTGTTAAGCAAATCCTGGCCAGGCTGAAGGACACCTTTGATACCCGCACCACGGCAGAGATTTAAATGAAATTTTTTGGGTGCAAACAAAGGGTGCAGGACAGTATATGGGACTATGTCCTTTAAACTGCAAGAGGCACTATGGGCCATTAAACAGATTGACCCCGACAGCGTGCAAGATGAGGACAGACTGCTATCCGAAAAAGTTTATTGAGGGGCTACCTAACCTTACCGGACACAGCTGCGTATTATGGCCCTACAAAACCTGACCACGACTTTACACGATTTAAAGACTGGGACATTCGGGGGCTGTGAGAAACAACCCAAGTAGCATTGCACCTCTCTGATGCCCAGCTATAACGTACCACCAGGAGGCGGTAACCCTCGCCACAGGCTATTGTGGAAGCGGATGCACAGAGCCTAGATAATGACACCTCCACAGATCTACGTCTCCAGGTCTAGGAGCTGATCAAGAGTGTAGCTGGTTGACCAAAACTGTGCAGTACATGCAAGTATCCCCCCATAAGGAAAAGATCCAGCTGGCCTCAAGTCCAGATGACGTCCTGTGGCAACGACAGAGTAGGATCCCACCAATCAAAGAAGAGACAGCGATCACTATGACTCAACTGGACAACCCATCTGCTACCACTGCAGCAAGGCGGGGCACTTCATAAGATTCTGTCCTTTAAACAGGCAACCCATGGGACAGCGGGCCAACCCCCCGAAATAAAGCGGTCAGGCCCGCATCATTGGCAAGACAAGTATATCAGAGCACACCAGTCCTCCCAGTCATGATTGGTGGCATCCCGATGAATGCTTTACTGGACACTGGCTCCCAGGGAGCAACAATGTCCCTATATCCTTGACAAACAGTACTGGGCTGACTCTAATATTACCCGTGGCCCAGATGAAATCTCCCAGTAGTCGCAAGCAATGGTCAGCCTTTGCCGCAAGTGGGTTACAAAGAGGTGATCATTAAGGTGGGGTGAGTAGAGTTGAAAACCCAAGGTCTGATAATCATAGATACTGATTGTCGAGGATGTAATCCAATGATCTCTATAGGCACTAATGTGATAGAAAATTGTCTTGGAGAGATTATTGTTTTGTTACAACAGGTGGCCGAGACTGCCAGCCCCAGCCAACAGAGGGTCTTACAAAAAGAGATCAAAGCCCTAATTTAAAGGCAACAGGTAGAGATGTCTAGTGGGGAAGTTGGCAGTGTAAGGGTGAGTGACCCATTCCCCATTGTGATGTCCCCCAAAACTGAAATGTTAATATGGTGTAATATTAATCAGGGTCAAGATTACCAGGCTGTGGTAGAACCCCTGTACTCGGATAGTAGGCCTACCATCCTGACAGCCAGAGGGGTAGTCGATGTCTCCAAGGGGAGGGTACGAATCTTGAATGGTGGGGAGAGAAAGGTCAAACTACCCCGGTATGCCACCGTCGCCAAGCTGTTCACTGTCAATAATAATGCAGTAAAGGCAGTGGAACCCTTGATTCCGTCTGACCAGGCAGAGGACAATGGTTCTGCAGAACAGCTGGAGGATTGGTGTCAGAAGCTACACATAGCCACTGACTCCACCCCTTCAAACCAAAAGAATGGGGTTTACCAGGTGGTTCAACAGTATGAACGGGTGTTCAGCAATCACCCCCTAGACTTTTGGCAGGTAAAAGGGGTCCAATGATATGAACCAATGACTCAGGAGTAACATTCAGATTCCGTAGAAGTCATTGGTAACTGTACTGACCACAATCCCTGACTACACACCGCAACTAGAAGTAGCCGTGAGATGTAACTAACCAGACCTAGACACCTCTGCACAACCAGAGAACTAACTGCTCCTAAAGATGGATGTAGGAAAAGCTATCTTGCCTCAGAGCAGACCTCCAAAAGAATAGCAAGCCCACCACAGATATTAACTGGGGAACAAGAGATGGAAAAACACAGGCAGAGTATAAGGTTTATCAAAAGAGGTCAAACTAGCTATATAGGAAAGACAGGATAGAATACTATTGCGGTCAGTATAAAACACTATCAAAAACCACCAACAGCAGATATTACAAAAATTACCCTGAGTCACTAAGGCTCGGCAAACTCTATATCAGTAGACTTCTATGAATCAAATGCAAGCAGAACTGGAAATAACAGATAGTAGTGAATGGTAAAATTCCTAGGAAGAAAACTTCCTATCTGAGAGCAGATAAACAAATATACAAACTAAATAGCAAACCCACAGCTCAGGATAACACAAAACACAAGCAGAACCTTAAGCACACAAAAGTGTGCCACAAAACATCAAAAAACCATTCACTTATCTTGCAAAGATCTCCACAGAGCAGGAGAAACTGAAGAGATGTGAGCTCCTCCAGGAACAAAAGACAACTGGCAAGGAATGATCCACTTCCAACTATTATATGCTCCAAGAACCAGATTGCCAATCCCCATCACCTGTGAAGCCCACACAGTCAGCTGCATCACCAGCAACAACCACCAGAGGGAGCTCCAATTAATTCACAACAGTCCAACAACATATACCCACCGGAGGCCATTCACCCATTAAAGAAAGGTACCGGCCTGCACCCCCAGCACACTATCAATGTGCCAAGGGTATGTTTCGGGAGATGGAAGAGGCTGGGATGATCAGAGATAGTTGTAGCCCCTGGGCAGATTCGTTAATCCTCGTTGGAAAGAAAGATGGTACAATGAGGATGTGTGTTGACTACAGGCAGACAAACCGCATAACTCAAAAAGATGCCTACCCATTGCCACAAATTGAGGAATCATTAGCTGCCCTGAAATCTGCTATTTCTCAACCTTAAATGGCACTTTCCTGTGGCAGAGGCAGACAGAGAGAAGACCGTGTTTCCGTCACCATTGGGCCTCCACGAGTTTAACTCCATGCTATTTGGACTCTGCAATGCACCGGGAACATTGCAGAGGTTAATGGAGTGCTGTCTGGGACATACAAAGTTTGAAACCGTGCTGCTGTACCTGGATGACATCATTGTCTATTTGAAGATGTACAAGGACCACCTGAAGCACCTGGCCGACGTGCTTGAGGAATTATCCAACTTTGGCCTGAAGGTGAAGCCGTTCAAGTGCCACCTCTTAAAGCCCAAGGTGCAGTACCTAGGCCACGTGGTAAGTGCAGAAGGCATGGCACCAGACCCTGACAAAGTCACCATTGACCAGGGACTGGCCGAGACCCACCACAAGGAAGTAGGCAGTTCCTCTGACTGGTAGCCTACTAACGGAGGTTTATAAATGGCTTCAGCAAGATAGCGACACCCCTGCAGGACCTCTTAGTGGGCCAGTCCAAGAAGGCCAAGAACAGAGTCTTCATTCACATTCAAGTGCAGCAGTGGAGTGGAAGAATCCTTCACCCGGTTGAAGTTGGCTCTCACGAGAGACAAAGACCTGGCCTTCCCTGACTATGGCCAACCATTTATACTCTACACAGACACCAGCAATTTGGGATTGGGAGCTGTATTGTCCCAGATGCAGAAAGGCAGAGAGAATGATTGCCTACGCCAGCAGGAAGCTTCATCCCACTGAAAGGAATCCGACAACTATAGTTCCTTTACGCTGGAGTTTCTCCATAGTCAGGGCTGTGACCAAATGATTCAAACACTACCTGGCTTCAGCGAAGCTTATCATCTTCACGGAAAATATCCGCTGACTCACCTGGTAACTGCAAAGCTAGGTGCGCTGAAACAGTGATGGATGGCCCGGCTTTCCATTTATGACTTTGTAATTAAGTACAGAGCGGATCACAATAACACTAATGCTGATGCGCTGTCCAGAATGCCCAAGTCACCAGATGTGGGAGAAGACCCGGAAGAGCTGGAGGAAATAGAGCTACCGGCTTTCCACCACCATGGTGCGTCACAGTGCTCCCATTGCGTAAGGGACAAGCACTATGTCATACAATAAGCCACGTTTAACCTGATGCCCCACATGGATGGGCAGAAATGCATGATAGTGACCTGGCCATCCGTCTAGTAAAGGAGTTGCTGACACAAGTTGACTCGCACCTTGGTCTAGGTGCTCCACAGGAAACTCAACAGTTGTGGAAGGAGAAGGGTAAATTGTTCATCTATGAGGTAAAGCTGTGTCGGAGAAGCATCAACTGTCGCACCCATGAACTTGCCTGGCAGATAGTGGTCCCAAGGAAGGATGCTCGATGGTCATAGAAGCGTACCATATGGAGCAGGGCACTTTGGGTGGAAGAAGCTGGAAGTCCTGCTACGTGACTGATTCTACTGGGTTGGCATGAGGAAAGCTATCGAGGAGTGGTGTCGAGATTGTGGAAGTGGTGTCGAGAGTGTGGCCGTGCAACCTATGAAGGAAAGATCGTGACAGTCAGAGAGCCCCCTTACAGCCAATTATTATGAAACAACCGCTTGAACTCATGGCTCTGGATCACGTGACGTTTTAAGTGCTAGCTGGTAAAAGAATAAATGTAAGAGAATTTATCTGGTCAATAATGTCCCGAGTATATATGTCATCTTTTTCTTTGCTTTTGTTAATTGCCAATAGCCTTTAATTGGAATAAAGATCTTTGCAAATCAGACATAGCAGAAATGTTCTTAATTACATACTCAAATGCCGTTAGATTTTACTAAACAAGTGTAAGGCTGTGTGCCGACGCTGAGTGTTTGGAGCAGAAATTTTCTGCATCAAGAATGCTGCTAGACTGCCCCTTTGACATTTTTGATGTCCTTTTATGTGCAGTTTGTGGTCAAGCATTTTTTTCTACTATAGTCAATAGCTGGGAGACTACAAACACAGAAAACAGTGCAAACTCAGGCGGCGTGATGGCTCAGTGGTTAGCACTGTACACGGTGGCTCAGTGGTTAGCACTGCAGCCTTGCAGTGCTAGGGTTCTGGATTCAATTCCCACCAAGGACAACATCTGCAAGGAGTGTGTATGTTCTCCCAGTTTTGTGTGGGTTTCCACCTATCACTCGGTTTCCTCCCACACTTGAAAGATATACTGATATGATATTTAGATTGTGAGCCCCAATGGGTACAGTGTTGCAATTGTATGCAAAGTGTTATGGAATTAATAGCGGTATGTAAATGAATAAATATTATTATTATTTTGTCCTGACTACAAACTGCACCTAAACCGCAAGAAAAGAAAGCATCATTGGCATAGAACTTCAGAATTCTCATAGACTTTGCTGGGGGAAGGATAGGCATGCAGTTTTGTGATAAAGGGTGACACAAAACTGTGTCAAACAATGCACCGTTGGCACAAGGTCTGAAACTTAAAAATAAAAGATTGCATAAAATGTCACTTCTATAGGAGGAACATTGCTTTAACCCCTTTCTGACCCATGACGTTGTACAATGTCATCGTCCGGTTACTGGGGTTTGATGTGAGCTCCGGTGCGAGCCCACATAGTTTCCCTGACATCTCAGCTTATCTCATCATCTGAGATGGTCGAGCTTCCAGCTGTTAACTCTTTGTATTCCGCTGTCAATTACTGACAGCAGGATCCAAAGCCGTCGCAGCGGGGAATGCGCTGTTCCCCGCCTGCACAGGAGATCGCGTGATAATATCACAAGATCTCACGTGATAGCTCGGGGTCCTGACTTGACCCTGAAAGCTGTCATGGAGCACTTCCTGTGAGTGGTTGGCAAGCGCTGCCAACCACTCACAGTATGCAATTCTGGCAGATACTGATGTGCTGCAGCTCATCAGGATCTGTCACAAGCAATTGGATGCTACAGCAGTGTGCCTCCCTATGGGGCAGTGTAAAAGTAAGAATTAATTAATAAATAAAGTTTTTACAAACAGATGCAAAAAAGCACAGATCCCGAGAAATGAGGATGCTGCGGGTCGCGATTCTTTTTTTTTTTCTAACTCTGAATTTTTTTTCACATTTAAATACCAGTTAAAAAAATATACATGTTTGGTATCTACTAACTTACCAACCTGATGGATCAAACCATCATGTCAGTTTTATCATATAATGAGCATGGCAACTAAAAAACCAAGAAACAAAGTGTAATTGCACCTTTTTTTCATTTCACTGCAACTTGGAATTTCTTTCCATTTCCCTGTACACTCTATGTAAAATAAATGATTGCATAAGAAAAGTACAACTTTTCCCCAAAAAAGAAGCATCATATGTCTATATTGATGATTGCTTTTGGAAGATGAGAGCAAAAAATGAAAATAAAAAACGAAAAATCCTGGGTAGTGAAGGGGTTAAGGAAAAAACTTAAACATTATAAAACATACTCCAATTATAAGCAGTAGTAATGTGACAATTACACTGTAAACTCCTCAGCAATATTACAGTGAATATCCATCCTCTGCAGGAGTTGTCAGCTTGTTTTCCGAAGCCAGAGCTACTGATTGAGATAAAAAGTTATCATGACATCCAGGGCTTCTATTGGAAGCAGGAGTGGTTTGAGATGTGAGTATACTAATAATTTAGAATTTCCTTTAAGGGGGTTGTCAACAACTAGGAGAACCCCTTCTTAATCAACTTGTTTCCGCCTGTTAAAATAATAAACCCTGTGCTCACCTCCCATACTGCTACTGTTTCAGCACTGTTGGTGATTGTGGTTCGGGCTCAAGTGACATTGTGATGTCATACGGCATGTCCAATTAACCCCTGTGGGCTTGACAACAGGTTTTGCATAGCATTGTCATCCCAGTCGCTATATTAAGCCGTGCGTGCAGCTGTGTATTCCTCACCATTGAGCGTTTTGTCACTGGGTGTATGAACCCCTGGCTTCAGAGAGGCTCACCATGCATAATGAAAAGTCGCTACATTTCTGGTCTTGTGCACTATGCTAGCCTGAAACCGGGAAACATACACCTGGCTTTAGAGTACTGCGCATGTCCGGAAGTACAGACGACTTTCAATAATACACAGTGAACCTTTCTGAAGCAGGGGCTCATATCCCAGAGACAGACATTCAATGGTAAAGAATATACAGCTATGTGTGCTATCAGGCAGGGACTCGAGATATGCGCAGAGAACTGCTCATGGTTCTGGGTACACAGGGCACCTGACAGGTTCCCTTTAAATATTTTTGATGTGTTCGTATATTTCTATTTGATTGTGGCAAATTAATTGAAATAAAATGAATAATTGGTAGTTAAAAATGAAGCTCACTGCATTATTTCTAATGTGCTTGATGTGGGTTGTGGTAAAGAAAGACGCTTCTGATTTATGAAGAGCTGTCCACGTAAGGAATCTTACTCTAGTCTTTGACTGGAATAAGATTTCTGGCATAAGGAACACCCCGACTTATCATGAATTAGACGAGTTGTGGCAACATGCCCCATCTCCACCCAGCTTCTCCGATATTAGCAAAACTTGGGAAACACTCCTGCAATTTCAAATTGCACAAGAATTTTGTGACTTTACAAAACAGTTAAAGGGAACCTGTCACCTAATTTTAAGCCCCTACACTATCTCTAGCTGTCCCTACACCTTCCTAGCAGCTCCCTATCTCTCCCTTTCTTATCTAAAGTCTCCCTATGAAAGAAGTGTAAAATAAGATAAAACTTACTGCAGTTCCCGTAGTTAGGGGACTGGGTAGGCGTGGCCACGCTTCCACAGCACTCCTCCATGTTGTAATGCACGCCCCGCTGGGCAGCATTATTCAGGGCCCTCTCTGCCCCCATGTCTTTGTAATCTGCCACCATGTTTGTAGTTCTAAGCACCGGCCGGACGTCACTTCCGGCGCGGTGCATTATGGGGCCGGTCACGTGATCGGCCCTAGTGCATTATGGGGCCGGTCACGTGATCGGGTCCGGCTCTGCGCATGCGCATTGCGCTTACTGAAGCCGGGCCGGTCACGTGATCGGCCCCATAATGCACTAGGGCCGATCAT